>JAUEJL010079868.1:0-15405 GCA_032274825.1 Drosophyllum lusitanicum
GTTTATAGCTAACTGGTGTATAAAAATGTTTTGTATCCGCAGGTTGTATAGATGCCTTGGTGAGGCGGGTAGTTGCTTTGGGCATAGTATTGGATTGGTTGCATTTCCGGTAATCTTGGATTTCCTACTCTTTGATTATGGTCGTGAGATTGACTGTGGTAACACCAAAAGTTTTAGATTATATTCAATGATAATGTTATTGTTGAAAGGTTTTATATTTTGCTGAAATATTTACAGAAAATTAAAATGCTTCCGCAATTATGTATAAAACATGTTTTAAATTGAGATTTCGAAAAGTTTAAATCTGGACTGAAAATCAAGGTGTTACATCATCTTTCAAACACACGGGTTTGGCAATAAATACAATCAACACAAGTACACATGTAACACATAAGGATGCGGGTCTGTCCATTGAGCCACGGTATCTCCACGTGGTAGCTAGCCACGGTCAACACGTGCCCACATGTGGATAACCACATCTCCTCGTCAAGGTGGGGGAGCATGAAGCAATCCACCATACAACAGTTATCCAGAGTGAATGACCTGTTCCCCAAGTCCACTCGTGCATACACTGGTTCGGTTTGCTCGTCAGTCTCTTGAACCACACGGTCATAATGGGTACTATCACCCTCCTCCACCAACTGCAACATCCCTCAACTATACCACACACGTGTCGCATGATTCAGTTCGCCGCAGCCTCTTAAACCACACACACGCCCACAGTGGTTAGAAACACAATTGGATGTGCAATTGAAACCACACTAGTCCGGACTAAAACTCATACCACAAGGGTCACATAAAACACATGCCATAAAGGCCAAGTAACTTAAGCATTTATGCTTATCAAAAAGCAAATAGGCGTCACATAACTCATAGCTCTTGAGCATAAATGTTCAACACATAATATCATATTTGGCATCTTAATGCCCATAACACACTCTAAGTGTAAACATGATTGACTAACTCAAAACCAAATGTGTTATTACAAGATCATAGCTCACTCCTAGATGGAGTGTCATATCATGAGCAATTTATCAAGTACATATATATCAAGAATATGGCCTAATCTAAGTGGATCATTGGCCTCACTTTGAATTTTTATTAAAATGCACAATATTCATTGTTACACAATTTCCACATCCTTAATTCATCAAGTATACTAAACCAAATTTCCAAACATATAAAAACATACTCATGATGACTCATATTCTTTTATGAAAACTAAGTATCTGTAGGGTGTACTCACCTGATGAAGTGATGAGGATATCTTCCTATCGAAACCAGTGCTATAACGCTTGATCAATAGCCCTATAATCACAAGACATAAGGCCAACTTGAATAAGCTAACCGAAAACAAGACTTCCTAAGAGTATAGGCTCAATACGATGTCAAAACACCTTTTTCAGTCCTTAAAGACTCCATTTCATCCTCCTATAATCATTAGAAACAATCTCCAATCAAATGGGGTTAAAATAACGTTTTTGGAAGTTTCAAAGTAGCTCACGCGTAAGGCCAGGGGGCTCGCACCGCAGGAAAATCCCTGGAAAATCACCCTTCGCAGAAACACAAGTTCGCGCCGCGACGCTAAACAGTAACCATTCTGCTTGTTTTCAAGCCAAAATCAACCAAAACCCAAATTCTTTCAACATGAACTCATTTGCAGCAACTATAAAGACTCAAATAACACTTCAAAACACTAAAACATCATCTCTTATCATAATTTGATGATCCAAACCCTAACTTCATCACTCTTTCCAATTTTGACCCATTTACCAATAAAATCACATAATTTCAACAATAAATCACCAAATACAACATGTACTACTATAAACAAGCACAAATCCAAGATAAAACTTATTTGGGACCACCAAGTTACTTGTTAGCACTTTGTTGCCCAAATCCAGGCTTCCATGATCATCTTTTAGCTCATAATACTCCAATATTAGCATTAAATCAAATATGCACCTTCAATTCTTCAAAGATTCCTCAAAATCACCTCAACTTCACCTTTTTTTCTTCTTTTTTCTCGATGGTTCTAAATTCCCCAGCCCTCAAATGAGTCAAATGGGTCTAATTTGGGTTTATAAACCCAAAATTTATACTTTCAGCCCTTGAGGTTTCAACCTTATATTAACAACCCCTAAACTTCACCCAATTTTATTTGTACAATAAATAACTTATAATATTTGCCATTACTATCATTCATAGCTTTAGTCAATCGTATTTTGTGCGCTTTTATATGTATTTCATGAACATATAACATCAATTTAATATTATCACCTTTATATACATATATTTTCCAATTAACTATGATACATCATAAACTCTTTTATAAATATGAAACACAAATTCTTTTGAACAATATAAACACCTATTTAACCTATAATGAGGTCATATTAAATTTCGGAATATTACAACTTTGATTCTTTTTTTTTCAAAATTGATGTTTTTTGGTTTATCTTTGTTGATTTCAAGTCTTTTATTTCAGTTTTGTGTTTTCTAAAATCACTAGTTATTCACTGAATCAATTTCAAGAACCAATTCCATTTCCTTGGTCTCAACAAAATAAAGCAAAGTTTTTCATGTATTCTAATTCCATCATATTCCGATTTCGATTCGATTTCAGTCAATTCCAATTCTTAAATCAAATTCTAATTCCTTTTATTTTATTTCGCGAACCAAATGGGGCCTAAGTGTATTAGTACCACATTTATTGTTTAAAAAAGAGAAAATACCTTAAAAATATTATAAAGTTTAGATAGATTGTCATTTTATATAACAAACTTTCAGTCTTACATTTTTTCTATATCAAGAAATTTTGAAATATTACCATATAATATAAAATTTTACGTAAAACCTACATAACCGATTTTTTATTTAATTAAAAGGGTTTATGTCACATAATAGTGATTAAGTTTAAAAAGTGTCTTATCAAGGTCATCCATGGATTATTTCATAACGTGAAACAAAAGAGTGAGTGAACTTAATAGAACACTTTTCAAACTTCGTTACTATTCTATGAATTTTTTCCTAATTAAAAATATATTATTTTCTTGTATTTAGTATTCTAATTGTTTTAATTAGATTACTTTGTTCTAGAGCCCCAAAACAAGATTACAAACGTCACTCCCTCACTCTCCTTGCACAAGTTTGATTTATGATGCTTCAGCCACTCTCTTGTAAAATTCCAATTTTTAGGTTATTGTATTTTTTGATTTGTTTTATTTAGAGATTTTGATTAGGTTCTAAATAAAAATAAGGTCACTTTTAGGTATAATAGGGTTTTTTGGAGGTTCCAATTTGACTTTTGGAAGTTGTTAATTATTTTGGAGGTTTCAATTTGACTTTTGCATGTTGTTAATGATGAAAACGAAATTGGTTTTTGGAGGTCTCATTTTCAAGTTTCCCTTGTTATTGACGTTCAAGTTGGTGAGTATTGATGAAATTTTGGGAGTGCAGGCCTAATCTGTGTTGTCATAATTTCATGAATTTCGTAACATATTAGATCAAAATTATTTAATAAGTCGATTCAAACTAATACTATAAGCACTAAGCAACATATAAAACAGTGGTTTGCACCTATCTTGTATAGTATAATATTGGCAAGAACAGGACAATCCAAAAGAATGCTGTACATTCGAAAACAAACTCGATTAACAACCAACCTAGAAACATGTTTTGGATAGAATAATTATAAACTAAGAAACAAAAAATAAACATAAAGCAAATAAATCAAATTTAACCTAACAACTATGCAACATAAAAACCACATCTCTAAATATCTAAATGAATATATTAATCAATTTCAGATAACAAACACTCAAGCCCCAGTCATAGATTATCTCGGTATCTAGATAACAATCACTAAAATTGGTCAACCGTGATGAATAGAAACTATATAATCAATTTTATTCGTATACACAACTAAATTAGTGAGGTGTTCAAATCATCTACTAAATTTACTATGATTACCGAATTATCAATAATCCAATTAAGTGTTCAAGGTCTCTAATAACCAAAAAGATCCGATCAATAAAACACTCAATGTCATAAATAAAGTTGTAATCTAAACCAACTCATAATCGAAATACTCCCATGATTACTCAAAAACAATTTGACATCACATAGAAACTAAACTAATATTATTGTTAACCAAACAGACAAACACTCACAAGTTGTAGCTCGATCAATCAATTATGTCTTAAACCCTGTTAGATATGACATTAATATGCACAAAGATTTGTTATTCTGACTACTCTCTCGTGAGAGCTATAGTCATCAATTAATCTCACAAGGTCTCATGGTCAATTAGTAATGTGTTACATCCAACCATATAATCCAATTTTCAAGCTTGATCTCGTTCATGATCGTTAGGTCTAAGTCAATTAACATTAAGTACCAGTTCTAGACAACCATATGTCAAAAAATGTAATAATCTCAATACCTAAGATACGCATGCCATAGAACAAGACCTACTGACATGCATGACCATCAAATCCACACGTAACCTCTACAAACATACAAAACCAAGAACAGATTAATCAACCATATGAATGAACATTAAGATAAACAAAGTAATAATACATAGACATATGTCTACTAGTCAAATAACATAAACCACATATCCGAAAGATTAAGCCATCACCATAACTCGTACAATAAGGAAATCGTAGCCGGATCACAGACAATAGCCGAATTTGTCGAGATGAAGGAAGATTAAGCCATCACCATATCCGAAAGATTAAGCCATCACCATATCCGAATTTGTCTTCGATCCTAGACAAGGTATATATAAATAATACTCAATACACCCTATGGGACATGGAAAACATATATATAGACCTAAAATAAGAAAATATAAAAAGATAAAAGTGATACAGTGCCCATCAGAGAAAAATATGCATAGCTGAATTTGTCGAGATGAAGGAATTCGGTTCTCGAAGTTTCTCCATCTTTAAAATACTCAAAAATAGACTTGGGGGCACTAGAGGCAACACAAAGTCCGCCCTAAGTATAGAATCAAGATGATCCAAAATTTAAGTCTAATTTGAGTTTAAATAAGAATTTGCTTACGCACACGGCCATGCTTAAGGAACACACACAAATTTTCTCCTTTGAATTATTATAATTTTTGCTCTATATTAAATTGTATTCCTTTTATTCTAGTTTATGTGATCGCTTAAATCACCTCAATCCGAGTCTGTGGAAGATAGATATGACAAAAACAATGAATGTGTATAAGGTGTATGTCTTGTTTTCTTATTCCGCACACATTTTCGTCACTCTTTATCCTTCTTTGTTCCAATTCTCGTCTAACATCATTTACACAACATGAACAAATATAGGTATAAATAAGCTTTAAATATTAAACTAATTTTTAAGACTTTTTACTAACCTTAATAAAAATATTTTTTAGATATTTATAAAATTTACTAAAAAGGATATTATCTATAATGATCTTAACTAAGTTTTTTAAATCTTTTTTTGTTTAATCTTTCTATCTAATAAAATATTGGTCTACATACTTTTATTAAATTATTAACTAAGTAAAAGTAAACTAAATATTTAGAAATGTGTGTATAAAATATGAAAACTTGATAAAGAAAATATTATTTTCAAATAAAAATATATAAATAAAAGAAATTTTTTCTATTTCTTTAAAGATGCCGTATGTAATTATTATTCTAATAAAAATCTCATCATATGTATAAAGATAATTTAATTAAATGACTCATTTCATTGCATATGTAAAACAAATGTGATAATGGAATACAATGAATTATTCAATTTCATCACCTTATTCATTCATTCCTTCATCATCCATTCCGTCCAACTAAACACATTCTTAATTCAAACTATATATCATGAAAATATTTTTTTCATGGTAGATTTGTAAATAAGTAATTTAAATATAAGAATAATTTAACTACTTTTTAAATATATTTATAATCTTATAGGTTAGTCAAATTCAAATACAGATAAAGAATAATTTTATAATTTAAACATGAATTTGGATTTTGGATGAATATTCTTTTTACTATAAATATAACATTAAACTTTATCAATTTAATTATAGAATCTTAATTATTTATTTAATTAAAATGAAATCTTAAATATTTATTTTAATTAAAATTGAAACAATCTTAATTTTGAAATGGTCAAATTTAAAACTCAACTTTAATTTTAAATTGTCAAAGTTGAAACTAAATTTTATCTTTAAATTAATTTAATTTGCTTTAAACTATTTCTTTAATTCAAATTTCTTATTTACTATATTAATTTAGGAAAAAATCAATTAAATATTATGCTACATCAATAATAAAATATTTATACAAATTTAAATTCTTTATCTTTATCTATATTTATTATATAATACAAATCTTATCGTAACTAATTTTTGTTGAATGAAAAACACATAAACACACATCTTAATCCACACTTTGTCCTCTTGAACCCTCAACGTAATCAAAATTTTATTTCATTTCTAAAGTTATCATCATTTACTTTTTTATGTCGACTGAACTTTTATAAAATAATTTTAGGGCAAATTGTATGAAAATACAATGAACTTTGTCTTAGTTATCATCGTATACAACCAACTTTAAATTTTTAAAAATAATATAATTAACTTTTATTATCTTCTCATTATATGGAAACAACTTTTTTATGTGTCTGTTGTTTAGTTACCATTGTATACAATAAATTTTACCATAACTTCCATAGAATACAACAAGATGCATACAATTTAATGACTATGATGTATTGTCTTTAAAAAAATAAAGTTGTTTGTATATAATGGTAACTAAGACAAAGATATATTTTAATTCAATTTGCCCTTTAGATTTTAAGAAAGTTTCAAATTGAGCTATTTTTTCATTCATAAGAACAATCATATATTTAACAAAACATATATAGAAAATAATACTTTAACATAAATAATTATGGCTATCCATATATCTATATAAGCATTTAAACTAGCATAATTATGGCAAAAAGATAACAAGATAATACAGGGACCTAAAGTGTCATTAAAGTATAATCTGAGGACCAGAATAATATTTATTCCTTTTTTAACAATGCTTGCTTTTGTCCCTTAGCTCAGGCGTTGTTATGTTGATGAATTCTAAGCTCAAAATTGTTTTCACCTCCTCTCTCTCTCTTCTCTCTCTCTCTTTCTTTCTCTCTCTACAACTTTTTTCTCTCTCAAGAACTCCCTCTGCAAATTCTTCTCATCGGCAACTACAAACCATCGGCAATCGCGTTCAATCTCAAACGTTACACATTGATTCACATTCCCAATGGTAAATTCAAGTGTTTAATCATATATACATATGTCAAATTGATCGATCAACCGTGTCGTATACGTCTGTATGTGTGTTTTACTATGTGTTTTCTGTACGTGTTCTTGGTGCCGATCGATGAATTGAATTGATTCAGCTTTAACTCTAATTAAGCCTTGCGAAATGCAGCAGCAATTGGTGCCGCCATGGCTGGAGAAGCTTCTCGGAACCGCATTCTTCTCCGTCTGCCGGACGCACGGTGCCGCCGCGAGAAGCGAATGCAATATGTATTGTTTGGATTGCAATTGCGATGCCTTCTGCTTTTACTGCAGATCTTCCCGCCATAAAGATCATCAAGTTATTCAGGTTAATTAATTACTGTGTGTTCTCTCTCTCTCTCTCTCTCTCTCTCTGTGTGTGTGTGTGTTTTCGAATTTCACATTTATAACAGAAAATCTCATGCTCTGATCGGTTGTACTTACAATGCAGTAATGTCCGACTCCATTGATTTCATGAATACTTGAAATTAATATAAGATTATGCATTTACATTATCAAAAATTCTTCCATCTTCTTCCTTTTCCAACATTTTTCTCGAAATTTTATAAAAACTTTTTGATAACTTTTTATAAATTCAACATTCTAATTTGCTTTAATCCTTTCTCAATTCTCATATAATTTTAATAATTTTGTATCAAATTATTCATCTTAATTAATTCATTACTGTGTGTTTTCTCTCTGTCTGTGTGTGTATTCGAATTTCACATTCATAACCGGCAATCTCAACCTCTGATCGGCTGTACTTGCAATGCAGTAATGTCGGACTCCATTGATTTCACGAACACTTGAAATCAATCCTTTCTCAATTTCCGTCAATAATCTTACTAATTCTGTATCAAATTTCATAAAATTGACCGACGAATGATGAAATGCAGATCAGAAGATCATCATATCATGATGTTGTGAGGGTATCCGAGATCGAGAAAGTGCTGAACATCAATGGAGTTCAAACATACGTCATAAACAGTGCCAGAGTTTTATTTCTAAACGAAAGGCCACAACCGAAATCAGGGAAAGCAGTATCTCACATTTGTGAAATTTGTGGAAGAAGCTTATTGGATGCACTGCGATTTTGTTCACTAGGCTGTAAGGTTAGAAAAATCTCCTTTCATTAATTACTCTTAATTAATAATTAATTAATACCTAATTTTACTTTTGAAGTGTTGCCTTTGCTTCACAATGTTGACAATACAACTCACCCATATGAATTGGCATGTACCATATGCTTATGACCTCATCATGCACATCATTTACATATTAAAAGAAATTAAAAAAGAATTTAAAAACCCACCCATCATCCACCAATAATATGTTATATGTAATCAAGCGAATATAATGTTATAGTTTTATTTTTATGGATATAATCATATAATGTATAATGTATATTATTTTTATTATTTTTAATAAAACAAGAGTAAATGTTTTGCCTCTTTTGGACATGCTTTCTTGGGTCTTTCTAAATATAATTAATTTTCTAGAATCAATAAAATGTAAGATGGTTATTTATGTCACTTGTACAATAAATTTTAAAAAAATTATTGGAAATTCATAACTAACTTTATTTATAACAACAATGTAGCCTTTTTTTCAAAGTCTATCGATCGGTAAATTGCTGAAAAAGATAATATTTGTCAATAAACATAACGCGTTATATTTTACCGAGGAGGATTTTTTTAATTTGTTATAAAATATAATTTTCAATTTCAATAAGTTTACATTCATTTACTATGAGAAAATTATGTGCTACCTATATTAGCAAATTGAAATAGTTATATTACTTTTGGGCAATTTACCCTTCATTTATAGATATCATAATTAGCCAAATGTATTCTATCATTGTTTATGACAAAAAGATGGTGATATACACAAGAGGTGCTAGTTCAATTTTGTAACACATTTAAACAATGTCATGTCTTTAAATTCAATATAGCATATCATTTATTTTATTTATTACAAAGGTTCTTTTTAATTGATTCCTTGTATCATTTATTTAGTATGATGGAAAATAAAGATGAAAATATAATTCTAAAGGGTTTAGTTCATCAAAATATATTTAACTTTTCACATTTTGCTATTGAATATATCAAGTTTTAAAAGTCTTTTTTGTGTGTATCAAACTTTTAAAGTTACATAAAAAATTATACGTTTAGTACATACAATGAAAAGTTTAATATACACAGATAGCGACATATTAATGTTCGATGCACACAATAGAAGTTTTTAAAGTATGATACATACAGTAGTAAAACATGACAAATTGAATACATTTTAATAAAGTAACCCTAAATCAAAAGAAGACAGATAAGAGAAGTGATATACATGTAAATGTTGTAACTATAGTTTAGTAGCATAATTTTTTTTACAAGATCAATCACGTGTGTTTGTATTATTACTTTTATGTCATTGTTTGTTCACAATTTACATTAATGATAACATAATGCCAATCACCATCATGATCGATGGACAAAAATTGACAAAAATAAAAATAAAAATAAAATTCATGTTATTTATAAGTCGATGAAATGTATCTAATTTTTAATTAATTTATTTTATATATTTTGTATTTTGTAAAAAAAGCTTGTAGGAATAAAAAGAAATGGAAACACAAGCTTTATGTTAGAGGAAATATCATCATCAACAACAAGAGTGATTTCATCATCATCAACAAGAAGGGAGGAAGAAGAATTGCGTGAAGGCTCACAACAAGACATTTACCCGCCCACACCTCCTCCACCTCCTTTAACTTCCTCCACTAGGAGAAGAAAGGGGATTCCTCATAGGGCTCCTTTTGGATCATAATTAATATTTATTTAATAATATATTTACAAAAATATATATATAAATATATATATTACTTAATTACCCTTTATAAAAGCAAACACAACAAATTCACCCCCGCTTCAATTCAATTCAATTCTCTCCTACTTTATACAACTCATCAAACATTGACAATTTGTTGCACCAAATACACATCCATCTTTGGTATCCCTTCCTCAAGTCTTTCTAGGCTTATCATTCATATGTTTCTAGTTCAGGAGGTGAGCATCTCAAGTATGATAAAGATGGTTAAAATCACATAATGTTCTACATGCTCAAGAGTAATTAAACTCGAATCTTAATCTTTGTAAATCATGATAAATACCTCAAATGTTACCATGTTTTTTCTTTTTTTTTTAGTTTTTCTTTCTCTTTTTTTCTTCTTCTAAGGATGATTTGATGATTCTTGGATTGAGGAAGGAATTAAAGAAACCAATTCTTCAAGTCATTTTGATTTTGTTTTAATTAAATCAAGATTGGCAAGATGAAGATTATTCTAGTCACAATTGATGTACAAGTATCAACAAAAGAGTTGGTAGTAAAATTAGCTATAGGGATTGGGGAGAAGGGGTCCCAAGTACAAAACAAAAAACTCTTGTTTGGTGAGGCCATAAGCCAATAATTCATAATTGTTATTTATAGTTGAAAGGTGTACATGCAATTAAGAAATAAACTAAAGCAATATTTTTGTGGAGTCCATTTGATAATTTTCAATGGCCCCCCAACCCACATGGGCCGTTTACAAAAAAGAAACCTTTTTCTTAATTAAATATTTATTTAATTAATTTCATATACACAAAGCAAAAGTTGGGTAAAAGTCATGTTTCTTTGATGGAACCTAGTTTGGTTGGCTCAATGAATTGGCATCAATCTTCTTAATTTATATATGGTTGTATATTTCTTTACCTTATTTAAAGTACATTTGATCTTTTCCTTCAAAGTGAATGAGTTAATTTCATGATTTTATGGTCAAAATATGTTTTCTTGATAAAGTTTATCAACAAGGTCGGTCACTAAGTGCATCATTATTTTAATATTTTGTTGGCAACCCTTTAACGAACTTTTTTACATGTATGCTTATTTTAACTTCAATCTAACTACTTTTTTGTCTCATGAGGAACAAATTCAACCCTTATCAATGTTACTTTTACTCATACTTTTTGTGTTTTCTATCTATAGAGCTTGTAATGTCTTTATAGTCTAGCAAACCTTTTCTATTATTCATATACCAAGATAAACGCATGATATGCATGTTTATCTTTATTTCCATATGTATGATAAAAGAACTCGTCCGGATGGAAAAATCAATATTTGAACCCGGTTTGACCAGAGAATCTTTGAGTTGACCAATGATGGAAATAGGGAGGAGGATTCCTCGAACTCGAGTTGTGTATGTGTGTGTGCACGCGTGCACATTAAAATCATATTTCTTGTATGGGTATGCATTTGTATCAAAATCAAGCTTCTTACATGATATTCATATGTATAATATTGTTTCTTACTTGAATATATATTATAGTTTCATGCCTTATGGATCATATATAAATGTATTAAATTGAAACCTTTTGCATGATAGCTTCATGTATATGTATGGTGTAAAAGTTATGTCTTTGATTCATTACATTATCTATACCATAAAATGATTAATATGTATATTATGTCTATAATTGATTACATTATCTATCTCACGGAACAATTAAATACTCTATTGATCATTTTATGTGAAACATTTGAAGAATAAGTTTGGACTTCTAATTTCAATATATATATGATGATTATCATGTGTACATGTAAAAACACATTTTTGTAGACATTGATTCCCATGGCGATCCTCGAAACTCATCGAGGACAGAGATGTGGATGCAATTCTAACCTCCATCGAGGATGAAGACGGGGATAAGGATGGATGGTACGAATCAGATGGGAAGTGTTATCCCTAATACCCTAAACCCTAATTGCGATCTCTATTTTTCTGCAACAATAGCTCTTGTGATAGTTGAAGCTACTATATAGTTTCAAGAGCCTCTTCACGACTGAATGTCTATATTTTCTATAGTTAAAATTTATTGTATTAAAATAACTATAAGCCTCATATTTTCTTTCGAACCTATGTAGGGTTGATGCTTGAATATTAGTCGCCTCATGAAAATACTTTTCATCCAATATGCTTAGAATGTTTATTAGGTTTGTTTCTAGACACAATGTAGCTTATGAACAATGTCTAGGACTAACAAGATGCATTAAGTACGTGCCTCTTTTGTTTTATTTTTTATGTAGGGTTTAATATGTGTGAGCAACGTTACTTAACTTAAGTGATGTTAGTTACATGTATTATTTTCCCTTAATAAAAACGGGTAGAGAGAGAGAAAGAGAGAGAGAGAAAGAGAGAGAGAGAACTATTCATAATACATGGAGGAGTCAAGCCTTTTGCTCAGACGTACACAACTTAACCGGTATTCTATTAGCCGTTTCCAAGACTAAACCGTATCCATCGACTTGCCAAAACATAAATAGCGCTAGCTAACACTTTACAAAGTCAATCGATATGTAAAACCATTCTAAACAATGATAAAAATAGCTCATTCAATTATCAAACCATTTAACTATGCATTTGGGACGAAATTATTGTCATCTTGGAAAAAATTTTATTATTCATTAAATGAATGCTTTGACAATAGAGCCATTAGAAAAGTTAGGTATTCCTTCATTATAATAGTAGAGCTAACTCTACAAAATTCCAACTTCTACAACCAATGAATTTAAAAGATGGATACATTAGCACTACAAGGATTATTACCTAAATAATAAGCAATTTTCCATCAGTATCAAGATGTTTGAAAAACGTTTTTCATGATTACGAGTTCTAGTCTCGTTATAAATTCAAGGTGTGGATTTAGAAGTTGATTTAAAACATCGCGTATTATGTTTTAAAAAAATGAATTAAATAAGGTGATATTTGATTTTCACCTAATTTATTAAGTTGATTTTTTTTTTCAATAAAAAAATATTGTCTGTGTATAATAAGTTAAAGAAGTAAAAGAGTATTTCTATTAATACAAAAATAATAAAATAAATTATGAAAGGAAAATAGGAAATTGAGGATATTTGGTCTTGGGCCTTTCAACTTTGTCCAAGGCTTTTAGTTCATGGCTGCTTCTTTAATAAAGTAATATCTTGAAGATTCTTGATTTTATTAATTATTAATTAATTAATAATTGACCACTATTTTTCTTTTATTTTGAAAATAATATAATCCCATTATTTAATAGCTAGCTTGGGCCATACCTAGATCGACCCAATTTTCATACCAATTGGTTATGCGTATAACGATCATCGTAGACTTAAGTTTATGTGTGACGGATTTTTGTTATACATAACAGTTAACATTTTTACGTCTCTAAAAATCTACTAATTTTTAATCTTATTCAGAAATTTAAGAGTATAATAATTTAAACATCCACACGTTTAGTAGTGTATGATAAAAAAATCATACACAAATTAAGTGTGTTTGGCACGCAGCTTATTAGAGTTTTTTTGGAGCCGGTAACCTTTTGTTTTAAAAGAAAAAACTACAAGTCTTGTTCGGATGAAAAAACTAGAAGTTTTTTTTATTTAAGCAAAAATTTTCTTGAAGTAGAATTTAAAACTAGCTAGAAGCTTTTTATATACCAAATTACCTAAATACCCTCTTTAATTGTTTTATAACTCCTATTTTAATGATTTGTCTTTTTTTTTCATTTTACACTATTTAGCTACCACTACCAGCTAATTTGCTAAACACATATATAATTAAAGTATATAGCTTGCAGCTATAACTACCAGCTATTTCCGCCAAACATATCTATCATCACTCTTTTATAAAGGATGATAATTAGTACACAACAAAAATTATCCATACATAATAATTTATGCATTATCAACTTATACCATATATTGTTAAATATTTATACCTATTATGTATAAACGATTTTTATTGTATACGAATCAGTTCTTCACCATTGTTTTGCCTACTAAAAAAATGTGAGGCTATTCATTGTAACTAGGAATATGGAAGAAAAGCATTATACCTTTTGAATCCCAACAAGTCATCAACTATCGATGAAAGATGACAATAAAGTATCGTATCTACAAGGGCACACTTGGTTAAGTTCTATTTATTTGTTGAAATTTTTTATTTATTCTGATTATTTTCTTCTATTTTATTATTTAATTTATTAAAAGATAATATGTTGTAATTCACTATTTTTCTTTTTCCGTCTCTTTTATTAATTTTAACGTATATCTTGATCTTAACAGAATAAAATCAGGGAATTTTGTGAAGTTTTAAGATTTTTAAATGGTAGAATATAAAAAACAAAACAAAATGTCTTAGAGGTTATTAAAATGTATGTGAGAAGTTGAGATCATTTTAAAAAATAAGTCTAATTCTTAGTTATATTTTTTTTATAAAATTAGCATCTACATAGTTGCATAAACGGCCTTCTTTAACCTTCTCGCATCTATAGTCTCGAAACATTCAACTTTACATCTCAAACCCCTCAGCTTTCATCTTTGTCACTTTTTAACTATGCTTTGACCTTTTATTTGCAACTAGCATAGTACCCGACCAATGTGACGGCGGCAGAAAATAAAAAAATTTTCAATAAAATGTCAGTTTTCAAAAATAAAGGGTATGAGGTTTTTTTTCTAAATTATAGTTGGTCAATAAATTTTCATATGAATTGGCAAACTTTTAGCAAATTGTGTTTGTGTGAGAGATTATGTTAGTGTTGCTATGGAGGAATGCTAGTGTAGGGGAATGTATTTGTCAACTTGCATATGGATAAAAACATTAACTTTCCTTTAAGAAGTATTATTTGTTACACTACTATGAGTGAAAATATTAAGTTTCTCTTTATTGTTATTCTTATATTGTTAGAAAAGAAATGATTACATTAGATATGGAGAGGGGTGAAGGGTAGTTTGGTAACTTCAAAACACTTAAAATTTAAGAGTTTAAGCAAAAATATGTAAATGCTTTATAATATAGTATAGATTAAATTCTACACATTACAATCTTCTATATATCTATATCGATATGTAACATCCGAAAATCCGGCCTAGTCGTGAGCGGGTCGGTGGTAAGTTGGAGTGTGTTTGTTTATGCGTGTTTATGATTAATTATGTGATTAAAAAAATGAATATTTGATATCGCATGATTTTATGAGTTAGATAAGTTGGGTTTAGTACGAGGGTTATAGAGAATACCT
>JAUEJL010079879.1:0-15403 GCA_032274825.1 Drosophyllum lusitanicum
TACATCAAATTTCCACCGAATAACATAAACATAAGCAAATATAAAGAGGTCTTTGATTGGGTTGTAACTTGGCTGTGGCTAAGGGTAGGATAACTGGAATATAAAGGTGGCTAAAACAGAATTTAGAAACCAAATTTAAAACCATCTAAGCTGCTATTATTGAGATTGAACAGAAATACTATAATAATTTTGCTGAAGAACATAGTTCATTGAGAAGGAGTGGAATCAAACTCAACCAAGAGACGACGATAACTCAGAGGAGACTAACAAAGAAAACTACAACTCAATGTATAACATAACTCAAAAACTGCCGAATAAAAGTCTGTTATGCAACTGGAATTCTCATTTTTTTATTTTTCTATATTTTTTTTCTTTTTCTAATTTTTTGATTTTTTTCAATTTTCGAACTCAGTTGCACGCAACATAAATAGAACAATCCGAGGGACATACGAACTTTCCATGTCCCACTAATCGGTGCATGACCAACTGAAGGGCAAAATACAACTAAACATAACTAAGCAGTGTAAACAGATCAAATTGGTTCTGAAAACTTAAAAATAAAAATAAAATAAAAACATGGATTACATGGGTAATGAAATGAAAACTAAAGCAAAATACAACTAAACATAAATAAGCCTCAAATTGGCAACTAAAGGAAAACAATATAAAAGGTGGCTAGAAACAAAAAGTATATAGACTAAAATGGGTTTCCTAGTGCCTTTATCATGTAAAAGCAAACATTCAGTTCATGGTTTTGAAATGCATGTAATAAGCAAGTTTTATCATCAAAGCAACAATCAGCATATATATGAGCAATTCCATGAGCTAACTGAATAAAGAAGTGAAGTGTTGTGGCTCAAATGCTAAGGAATACAAGTGTAGGTGTGGATGTGCAATTGAAGTCAGATAATCAACAAAACTCAAGTGATTTGTGAAAAGGCAGCTTCATGAAAGTTATTTGTTGTGCAATCCTCCTAGTGTCACTTTACTTAACAATCTATCATGCGAGAGGATCTAAAATTGTCCAAAAGAGTACAATTTTGCAAAAAATTTTGGTTAAAATCCATTTCTAAGCTTTTATGCACTCAGGAGTTTACAAAAGAACAAGCGCAGCAAGAAAAAGGCAAAATATAAATCCCTCCCCACATTTAAATTGTACGTAGTCCTCAATGTACAAACAGATAGCATAAATGAAAGCATACAGATGCATGAGAAAAGGAATCGAGAAACTCACCTGTTTTATGAAGTTGACAGAACAGGCAGTCCGTAATTCGTCCAAAATTCTTCATCAAAACGACGTATCATAATACAACCAAGCAATACAATCCAACAACAACATCAAGAACCATAACAAATTACAGAACCACAACTGGAAACACAAGAAGAGGGACCATCACAAAAGAAGAAAGCGGGGCATATTTCAACAAAACTAAACCTATCTCGTGGACAAACGAGGAAGAGATCGCGTTGGTCACGACATGGGTCGACATTTCGAAGGATCCGTGGTTGGAAATGCACAAAAACAAAGTATTATTCTTTATTCTTTACTATTATTATTATTATTTGTTATTATTTCGTTAATAATAATAATAACAATATTATTATTATTATTATGTCATTATTATTATTATTATTATTATTATTATTATTATTATTATTATTATTATTATATCGTTATTATTATTTTTTCGTAATTATTGTTAGTAATACTACTAATATATTATTATTGTTATATGTAGAAAAATTTTGGAACCGCATCTTAGCATCGTTTCAAAGTCAACTCGGCTAACCCGCCAATTACCGCAACGTGCATCAACTGAATGCCAAATTTAAAGAATAAACGCTAAAGTATCAAAAATTTTCGGGATTTACAACAACCTCTTCAATACAAGAGGTAGTGGAATGAGTGACACGGATATTTTAAAAGCCACGTTCAACCGCTACCGAGAGGATAATAACGGCACAGCTTTTGGTCATGAAAAATGTTGGAAAATTCTTAGGAGTTCTCCCAAATGGCACCAAGTTCCTCCTGTGGATGCCACCCCACGTCCTTCAAAAAGAAGCAAAACTTTGGAATCCAATCATCGATCCACTACGGGGTCTTCCGATGCACACGCTTTTATCAACCTCAATGAAGATGATGACGAAGAAGAAGAAGAAGAAGACGAGGATGTTGAGGCAAACGAACCTATACGACCCATCGGTAGGAATCGGGGTGAGCGGTTGGCATCGGCATCAACCGGAACTGGATCGAACGAAGAGAGCATCACGTCGTTGTTGGACGAACTAGCATGGATACATTCGAAAAATGACCAATTTCTCTCGTATTGTAAAAAACAATTGGAAATACAAGAAGCGGGTCAAACTTTTAAAGACTACGAATATTATTGACGACGACGCTGATGTTGAAGAAGATGATACGAGCCAAGCACGGATGGGCTCCACTTGACTAAATATTATTGTTTACTTTTAAGTTTAAAAATATGTAATTTGTTATTTCTATTTTATAATTTTAGATTTTAATTAAGTTTTTATTATTAGTATTGTATGAAAATTTTAATAATTAATGAATGAATGAATTTTATTATTTACTTAAATAATTATTTGTTAATATAAAAATAAAAAAATAAAAAAAGTTTGGATAAGGAAATGGAAGGTATAACAATTATTTTGAGTAGGATAAAGGAGATAAAATAGGAAATGATGTGACGCTAATATGACATTTGGTAAGAAAAAAAAAAAAAGAGTATAAAACATTGCCTTAGTATATTGAGTACTAAATAATTGTAGGTCCTCTATTTTCCTTAAATGTTTGTAACAAGCATACTAACAAGCGCTTCACTGCGTAAGAAAGAAATAAATTAAAATAAATATGTTGCTACAAAAGAATTATTATTAAGAAGAAAGGGAAAAAAACATATGAAAAATAGTTCTAAAAATAGAGAAATCCATTCGGAAAAAAATAAGGGGTAAAAGAGGAAAGAAAAAAGCAGAAGAAAGAAAAAGGAGAAGAGAGTGGGAAAAATAAAATAAAGAAAATATAGGAGGCTATGACTCGAAACTATAACTTTGCGCATATTGGTTAATAGAATTAATATCCTAAATAATTTTATTCAAAACATTATTGTAACTTTAGTAGTATAACTTATATATACAGAATTAATACACTAATATTTATCAACTTAGACAAAATAAGAGGCGTTAAAGTTGTTGAATATAAATAACGTTTCCCAATTATGGTATATGGAGTTTTTTTGTTCAAATATACATATCAAGTTTACAAACGTTTCATTATGTCCACTAATGTTCACAAAATGTGTTATTATACCATTAATGTTTACAATAACATTTCATTATGACTCTTTTTTTCCAAATTTTTACACATACGAAACTCTTGTAACATTAATGAGTATATGTTAACACAATATTACATTGGGAAAACGTTATTTGTGTACAGCAACTTTAAACCAACAAAAATAAGAAATGAGAGGATGTGATGGTTACTATCTATCTTGGTTCCATTTGTGTAATAGTGATAGCACTTTCAGAAGTTATTGCTTGCATGCTAGATGAACTCTCAGGACCAAATTTATCTTCGGTATAGAATCCAGGCTGTCTTGGTTCTGGCAACCGATCCACACTGCTCAACATCATAACCACCATCGACATGTCTGGTCTATCTTCTGGACTTTGTTGAACACATAGCAAAGCCACATGGATTGACCTCAACACTTCAAATGAAAGTTGTAGGTCGCTCAAGGACTCATCAGCAAGCTCCAAAGTCTTTCCTTCCTTATAGAGTATCCATGCCTGAGGAACGGTTAGTTTAGATACATCAAGACGCTTAATGATTTACTTGATCGATGCTCAACATTTAATTAATATATTCACGTATCTTACATGTCCAAGAAGGTTGTGACTGTGACTAGATTGATAAAAGAATCGTCTATTTTTCTTCCCACTCACAATTTCCAACACTAAAACGCCAAAGCTGAATACGTCTGATTTTACCGAGAATATCCCGTCCCCTGCATACTCTGGTGACATGTATCCGCTGCATTAAGTTGTGGATAAAAGATTAGATTCTACAAATTTCCAACACTATAATGAAAAAATATAAATAAAATAAAATCTAAGCATTAGTAGAAAAATATTGGGCATAGGAAGTTTTTACAATGAAACCTTACTATGTTCCAACCACTCTTTTTGTGTTTGTTTCAGTCTCATTTCCTCCAAAGCTTCTTGCAAGCCCAAAATCTGATATCTTAGGGTTCAGTTCTTTATCAAGTAAAATGTTGGCAGCCTTGAGGTCTCTATGGATGATACGTAGCCTAGAATCTTGATGAAGATAAAGTAGACCCCGAGCAATCCCAGTGATAATACGAAATCGTTGTGACCATTCGAGTGTTTTTCTTTCAGTTTCATCTGCCAATAAGAACTCAATCAATACATTTTGCTGCTTGTCTTGAACTTCTGAGCTGAATTTTTCATTATCTATTGCAGAGTATGAGTATCAAGCTTACCAAATAAGAGTAAGTCAAGGCCTTTGTTAGGCATGTACTCGTACACCAATATTTTTTCTTCCCCTTCGATGCAGCATCCTAGCATCTTGACTAAATTTCGGTGCTGGAGCTTAGAAATAAAGATCACTTCATTCTTGAACTCTTCAACTCCTTGTGTCGAACTCTCAGACAACCGCTTGACCGCAACTTCTGTTCCATCCTCAAGAATTCCCTACAATTTTTATATATGTCCTTTTCTTAACATATTTTTAATAAAAAATGCAAAAATAAGTCTTGTTTCTGTGTTTAATCAAAAGTTATTATTACCTTGTAAACAGGTCCATAACCACCTTCCCCTAGCTTGTTTTTGTCTGAGAAGTTATTTGTTGCGCTTAACAATGTCGATAAACCAAACAAAGGTAGATCTACAACATTGGCGTCTTGTGGAACTGTAGCGAGCCTCCCTATGAAACCAAGAGCTGAATTTTGATCCAAATGACGAAATTCAAAATTAAAGAAGTTGAAGAAATATAGAGGTAAACTTCAAAGAGAATAATTATTAATTACCATTTGCACTTAGCTTCAGCTTCCTCTTCATGACAATCAGGAAACACAGTCCCAATGAAATGCCAAATCCAATGGTAGCAAAGATGATAACAATAACAGTGATTCTTTTCTTGCTTTTGGAGACCCTTCGATCTTTCTCTATAGATATATAAAAACACAGAAAACAGTTAGGAACATAACATATCAAAGTTTCTTGTTTATATATAATGTACTGAGATCGAACTTTACCTAATTCAGCAGCAGCCATCCGTATGTATATATCTTGTCCTTCTTCCGAAAACATTCTCAAATCAATCAAATCATTGTACCATAACAAACACCCCGTATCATATTTGATGTCCAAGGTTGTATAAGCCGTACAGTTACACTCGTTTCGACATTTCACCTCGCATTGCTCCAGGCTCATATTCCTATCAAACCACGATAGACGCGTGTCTGGTAATTTCACAGACGGATACTTTCGAAACCCTTCCTTGACGCCACAATCTAAAGCTATAGTTCTTTGACATCCATCACTCCAGTCTGCTAAATCCCATTGATTTGGGCTTCTAGGTGTAAACCCTTTCAAACACCCACAAGGGGGTGACTGCTCAATGTCACAGCTCCCATATGACCCGCACAGTGCATATCGGTCACAACTATCTGCTGCCGGCGAAGAAAGAAGAAACCATCCTTGTGTGCGGTTGATCCAGTTGAACCGGTCCATATTGCCTTCAGGAGTTAACGTTAACCTACTAAGAACAGAGCTGTTAGTCAACTCACCTTTGGTATAAACCTCTATCTCATTAGATACATATTCGACTGTGTAAATTGAATTGGACCTCACTTTTGGCCTGCCAGTAAACGCGAAACCATTCCATGATCCAAGTCTATATTGGATCTCATCTCCATTCTTTTGATATATTTGAGGGAGTCCATTGAAATCCATATAAACCATAAACGGGCCTTGAGAAGGATCGCTCTCGTTCTTCCATGACGTATAGTTTGTTACAATACCCCTTTCCAAATTCCGTCCAAGCTTCATTCCTGGTAATTGTGTGTCTCCAGGATGATCAAAACTTTGCCAGATATAATTCTCCGGGCCGCTGTCATCGTCAACGATTATTAGATTCCCATTATCCAATAGTCGGGCCACTGGGTTTCGAGCGCTTTGGTTTGTGTCTGACGACCAGATTACTTGATTGGAATTGGAGTCCCGAAGCACCAAAACTCCATCAGGATGGAGTCTTAACTCTCCAGATTTGTCCTTGATAGGAGTTTCTCTGTTGGCAACCCATCCAATGGTGCCTGTTCCTAGCCTTTTGTACCATATAGCCAAGTATTGATTATCAGGGGCGTTTTGGGGGCTAAAGAACCCGAGCTCAAAGGTTTGTTGGGCTGAAACAATGGTCTCGCCATCTCTGATTGTTTGATTCACAACGATAGTATCCGCTACTGTATGGATTAATTGTATGCTTAAACAAAATAACAATATAGAAAAAGCTTCCATTTATGAGAATGTTCTTAGGCGTCTGGATAATGGTTTGTGGATATATATATATACATACAGGATATATCAGTCAATGGAGTTAGCGTGGCAACAAGTTATAGTTTATAGTTAATGTACAGTTGAAAGACTGCTATTACAAATTTTAAAACAGGCATATATGCACATGATTTGGACCCGATAAATAAGGTAAGAAAACTTGTGATGATATCATGGGATAGCTACAGCACTTTGGTCAGAGATGCCATATATAAGGGTTTGAACAAGTACAATATTGACCATCGAATACCCTTTAATTATATTTTCTTTTTTAAGTGCTTCAATCCTGAAGGGGTCTTTGCCATTGAAGGAATATACTAGGCTGCTTGGAACTTTGTTGTTCATGATTAATATAGAATTAAAATATATGTTAGAGTCTTCGGTTACCGGTGTGAACTTTCTATTCGAATACATGGATTTCGTGATTTGCAGAGCCGTCTCAAACAATATAATTTTGGACCCGGGGCAAAAATAAAAAAATAGGCCCTTAAAATACTAAAATTTACGGAAAAAATTAAAATATATAAAAATATTGAATAAGAAACTTACAATTGTTTAGGTTTTCAAATTCTTTATAAATCCATTCATTCACTCTTTTTGAGATCGTTTTAGGTTTTCAAAATCTTCTCTTTTATTTCTCGTTTTGAATACCGGATAAATGCATTTTGAAAAACTTGATTTATTAATTAATTATAAATTGATCTAGGTATTCAATAAACAAATCAATTAACTTGATATGAAGTGATTCAACTATGAAAGAAAACACACCAACTTCATATCAAATGATTCAAGTAACTTGATTATCTAATAAAGTAAATAACTACTAAACTCATTAACTAATTATCAATAATATTCGGCTAATTTTCAAGTATTTCAAAATTTCATATAAGTCACATCAACAAACTTGATTGTTGATATCAAGTGATTAAAGTTGATTTGAAGTGATTAAATTTCAAGTAACTGATTCAAAGTAACAAAATTAACAAGTGACCAAAATAAGTAAGTGATTTCAAGTAACTAAATTAATTAATTAATAATCAATAATCAATAGCCCATATAAGAAATCAAAGATAAAAGAAACTTTATAGCTATTTTATTAGAGTTTGAACAATTGAACTTTGAAGCCTTGATTCTGGAATGAGTGAATGACTCTCACTATGTGTTTCCTAATTGCAAGAAATCAATTATTCAAATACATGTAGATTACAAAAACTAGCAACAATAAACTGGAATTAAGAAATAAAGATCAATACAAATTAATTACTAAAACTCTTGAGTCACACTCAAATGATAAAATCTGATTGTATGTCGTACAATAATTTCAAGAAACTTATTACCATCTATAAAAACTCTGTTTTTCTACTCTAGTCAAAGGGTTAAACAAAACATCTCACTAAAAAACGAATACAATATACAATTGCAAGTCGCGGACTAAAATATTGAAAATGTCTACAACCTACTAAAATCACCAACTCTAAAATTATAGGATGTGAATTGCCAACTACTGTGTTTTGAAAGACCAAAGAATTCTGGATTGGATGATTTACAATTATGGATTGTTTTTGCTTTGGATTAACTAATCCATAGCCAAATAGTTTGTTGCGACATAACTTCACTTTTTTTCCTCTACGAGATTGCTATGCGTCCATGATTTTCAAGCCGGTTGCTATTTTAATTTCTAAGTCTGCGTTTTAGATGGTTAGCCTAAGAAATTAGGCCTTTTTCTATATGTCTGTACATTTGAGCCCAATAAACTTTGTTATATATATATATATATATATATATATATAAAGGCAAAAGTTCAAACGCGAACTGTTTTTCGTACAAGAACTGTTTTTAACACCATTAATGACTCATTAATAGGGGTATTTTGGTAATTTATATATTTACCCAACCGTGAATTACGTCCGGATGAGTCATTATTAATTTGCTAGGCTTGATTTTTCTGAAATAACTCTCATTAATGCGTCATTAATGCGTCATTAATGATCAATTAATGAAGCATTAATGAGCAGCCAAAAAATCTTAGCCATTTATTAAGTTTAATCAATGGCTAAGATTGGTTCTCGTACGAAAAACAATTCTTGTTTGAACCCTCTCCTATATATATATATGAAAAGATCATTTGATAACCGTTTTTATATTGAGAGTACAATTTGTAACTGCAATTAATGCTTATTAATATGGGTACTTCGGTCTTTTATACAATTTTTCAACCTTGAATTACGTCCGGGTGAGTTGTCATTAAAGATTAAGTCTTGATTGTCGTGAAATACCCTTCATTAATGCATCATTAATGAGGCATTATTGTATCATTAATAAGTCATTATTGTATCATTAATGAGTCATCAATTTTATTGGCTATTGATTTATTTTAATCAAGATCCAAGATATATGATCAAAAAACTGTGAATAAAAATAAGTAATTGAAAAGTTTTTAAGGCATGAAAACGATCTAAAACTTTGAATGTGGATTTAATTGAAAACTTAAGTTAAGTCTTGAATTGAAAACCAATAATTGGGCCACAATCGAACACATCTCTTGGGCTTTAAACCGAAAACAGTGATGGGCCCTAAATCGAAAACATATTTTGGGTTTATAAATAGGAAACATGAATTGGGCCATAATATGGATACCACGAATACTTTGGGGCCGAATTATAAACATAGATCTATGGTTTGATAAGTATAGTAATTTAACACTCAATACTTAACTTAGAGAAACCGTGATTGTAGGTTCTTGTGGAGAGATTGTTTTTAACCCTCGAGTATATTGCCGTCTATTGTGGTTGATTACACTGCTGATTAGATGAGTTATCAATAACTTACTTATTATACTGAGATGACTGTTTACGCGTGATATGTATTGTGATTTATGTTGTGGATATATATGCGTAGCTGGGTGCTAGTTATTTATGTGTAGTTGGGCATCTACCCGCTTGTGTGGTGATAATTGATGTTGATGTGATGTACTTGTTAGCTGAATACGTGTTATTTGGTATAATGTGTAAATATTGTGTTAGCTCACTAAACTTTATGTTTATCCGTGTGTAATTAATGTTTTCAGGACCGTCTTGAGCAGAGCAAATTCTTCCGCAATTAATCAATTGCTGTGATATTTTAATTGGAAACAATGTTTTATTATTTGACCGTAAGTCTCGTATGTTGGGCAGGTGATGGTTAAAATACAATTTTAAATACTTAATGAATTAATGAGATTATTACTTTATTATTATTATAAAAAATTGAAACGTTACAAAACTAGGTATAAAATATATTAATCCCCGAGGAGAGAATTAAGTATGCAATCTGCCATAAAAATAAACAAAGATGTTCATATTTCAAAATTAAAAATAAATTAATACCTCCAAATGCTTAATTCTTAGACGTATTAACGCGTAGAGTATTTTTGTTTTTTTTTTCTTATTAAGAACTTCAAAACTTTGAATAGTGTTAATTAGAGTATTAGATGATTCGAGTTACATCAACATAACCCATTTTATGCTTAAACTCAGAAAATATCTATATTTCGTACTTTTTAAACTTTTTTTATTATTTTTTAAACTAAATTTAATTTATTAAAAATTTTAATCAAATTGTGAAATTAATAAAGAAAACATAAAAATAAAAATAAAATAGAAACTAATATTTATTTAATTAATTAAACATTACACCACCAAATAAAATCAAGATTACATTAAACTAATAAATATATATTCAAAGACACGCAATTTATTCATCATCTTCATCGTTGGATACTAGTGTGCTTATATGCTCCACCAAAGGTTATTATGCTTTTCACGACAACGTAGTTCGCGAAGAGTTGTGTTTGAAATTTCGGTCATATCTGAATAATGCTCCGGGGATGGTGACAGATCACTTTCATCAAATGCATAAATTGCTTGGCTCTCATCTTTTAATGTCAAATTGTGTAATATTACACACGTATACTTAATGTGGAGTATCTTGGGCTGCTACCGCTTCGAGCATAAGAATTTGGGTGTTCGTGATCACTCTGCATGTATTGCCCACGCCATGATCCCGGACAATTTGACCAAGCCCAATTAATGCAATCGATACTTTATAACATCCCCGGAAATCCATTTTTGGATTCATGATGCTCGTATACCACATGTTTGGTTTTTTGTCGGGAGATGATGAAGATAATGAAGTAAAAGAAATAGAGTTTGATAATATTTGTTGCGTTTTATAAAAGAAAATGATTTATAGAGAGAATTTGTGTGGTTTGAATAATAAATGGTTTAAATATGTCAAAACATTAATTGTAAAAGTGAATATATTGCATTTATGGTTTAGTACATAATGCCAAAAGTAGGTATTTCTACAGTATGATAACTTCTACATGGAATTGATCAAAATAGAAAGAACAAATATATACCGTCCAATACAGACATAGATTCGGGATACAGCCTTCCGTCTCCTCCTTTCCGCTGTCATCTGGTTCTTGAGAAAGGTCCAACCGATTAAACCAGTAAAACTATAGAGTGACCGTTTCAATAACCGGTCCAGTTTTCAAAACTATGCCTCCTATTACAAACTCATCGCGACAACCTCACAAATTTAAGAGTTTATAAGATTTCAATACCAACATTTAGATCAGAAGTGGTGTTCAAATTCAGACATGCGAACCTCTTAGAAAACAAACACCGCCTAAGCAACGATAAGTTGATGGAAACACATGCAAATTTGCATACCACAAACAAGGGTGGATAGTGAAAAAAAAGGCAGAATAGTATTCTCTCTAGCAAATGACAAAAGCAAGGTTTCCATAAAACAATTCAACAATTCCGAATGCTGGAAGCTGGAAGGAGAGTAGAAACTAAAAGATATCTCTCCATCAATATGTACCAAATCACCATGACAATAATCATGTTAAAACGTAATAATAACATAAAGCTAAAACATAAATAATATGCCATGGAAATTTCAGAGTGGTTTGAGCATTGCATACTCAGTTTTTTTCAGCCCGACCATCCTCGCTGTGATGGATGAGCATTCAGCCTGTCAAGCACGGCATTGAAATCAACCGTTTGCCCACTTTCCTCGAGCCTTTGAATCACACTCATCACGTGTTCACCCCTGTATCCCATGCTCCCTAGCTTATCTATCAGTTCACCGTAAGGGTGGTTGCGCATGAACTGTGGTGGTGGTCGAGCCATCATACTGCCGCCAGCATTTTGTTGTGGATAAGCGGCTTGAGAGAAGTGAGTTGGGTGGCTAGGAGGATGTTGTGGGACCCTTACCCCTTCATTCTCATATATCATATAACTATTGCCTTGTGGCCCACCACCTACATACACATGCTGAGGTGGCAGTTGTGGAGGTTGTTGTGGCTGTGGCTGTGGCTGTTGTTGTGGTTGCGACTGAGGCTGGTTTGTTCGGGAGGGCCCACCAAACCCGTATGTAATTTGGTTTGGCATACTGTTTGGGAGGGTTTCAGGGTTGACTTGTTGACTTGGGAGATAAGAAGGGAAAACTTGAGGGGATGATGGTCTAACCGTAGGCTGAGTGGCTTGCACCGGTTGAGATCCCTGCTGGGCCCACTGCTGCTGATACTGAGGGTGTGGTTGTGGTTGTGGTTGTGGTTGTGGCTGTGGCGGTGGCTGGGTCACTTGAGACCGTGGTGGCGGTTGGGTCTGGTAATGGGAATCAGGTTGCAGATAATGATTCTGAGGTAAATTTGGCAACTGTGCTGGAGATAAATAATAAGTTTGTGGCTGACTCATGGCTTGAGGTGCCACCATCTGTGGCTGTGGAGCGGCAGCAGGTGGTGGTGCAGGGAGTGCAAGAGCTAATTGCTGATTATTGTTATTATGCCCATCCACAGCATTTTTGGTATCAGATGATAAGGTTGAAGATGTTTCTTCACTTTTTTGAGACTCATGACCAGAAGAAGACTCTTTATGTGCAAGTTGAAGCTTTGCTAATTCCTTTTGAGTATCAAATAGTTCCTGTTTATCTCTTATGATCTGTACTGATCTATGAACCTGCATCAACATATTTAATAAGTTTATTAACAATTTAAGATATTAAAAAAAATAAGCCTTCACCCGTTTTTACTCACCTCTTGAATATGTTTTTCGAGAAACTTAAGCTTTGCATCTGATTCTCCATGATCACGTGCCAAATCAGAACGCATTTCTCCAATAGATTTATCAACATTATAACAATATAATTCCAATTGGGAAAGACGTGAACTAAGCCCTTCAAGAAATCGCATAAGATTTTCAGAATGTTTCTTCATGGATCGCTCAACAGCAGCAATCACCAAATCTTGGTTACCAGAATCATCTGGTGGACTATATGACGAAGCAGGGAATACAGTTGGTCTACTCATCCTGCTTTTATGGAATTCCTGCCCAATTAATAAATAAAGTACTCATTATCAGCAATCCAACAAAATATACACACATGTTCCCATTTCAGGAGTGTCTACAATGAAAACAAAACTTCATTCTTCTCATACCTTAAATAGTAAAAAAATTTCTAGTGTAGTTGTAGCATGAAAAACAGCTATTTTCTAAACCTAAAACTAGTTTTTACAGTGACATTAATAATTAAAACCTTGGAAAAATAATCACAAACATGAAACATTACAATGTGTTGAACAATATGAAGTACTCAGGTATGGATACTTCAAGCCACCATTAATGATTTAAACCACATACATAACAGAGATTTGCAACAAAAGTGTAAGGTTCTAGGTTTCCAAACATCTGACCTGCCTTGTGAATCTAAGTTAAAACTCTACAAATATAGCCAAATCTCTTTCTCAAATGGAGTAACAGACACCCCTAATGATCTAAAAGACAAAATCACCCACATATAATATTTCTGATAGATATATGTAATCCATTCTAAACACAACTTTCGCTATCATTAAAAACAAACTATGCATAAATCCATTCATATTTAGAAAAAAAAAACCCTAGAAATCAGATGATAGGAGGTGATTAAAACCCAAAAATTGTAGAGATAAAAAAGTCAGTGAAGAATACCTTAGATGGATTAGTGCCGACGCCTGAATCAGAGTGAGTTCCGTTAGAACTGTCTTGATTTGTGTAATCTTCGTAAGAGCAAAGAATATCATCCGATGCAAAATCAAATCCTTTGGATGATCCGGAATCCATGAAGCAAAGAGAATCGAGTGAAGAATAGATAAATGAGGAAGATGAAGCTTTAAAGGGTTTGCAGATTATGAAGAAAAAGTAACGATTAGGGTTTGTGGAGAGACGAGATAATATAAAGCAATCGCTCGATTGTCTACAAGAAGAAGGAGAGAGAAGAGGGTTCGTGGCGTGAGATTTGGACAAACGTTTTCTTTTTTTTATTTATATTAATATTAATTGGGTTTGATTTGATCGTTGACTTTGGATTAGTATTCGTTAGCGTGTTTCATTAATGATTTACTTTGATTTTTCTTTTGCATCAAAGTATCAATTTGATTTTGGGATTGATTATTACACCTTAGGATTTACATGTAAGAGCATTTGTTATATGCTGTGCATTAATGTGTAAGGATTTCATAAAAAGATATTAGACACAGTAAAAGTTGTCGGCCAATAAATCTTGAAAATAATTGTAATGTTGTCTTCACTGCTTGTGTCGCTTTTTGTATTATTGGAGTAGCATTGCTTGTGAAATCTCTATGTGTACTATCTATGGATGATGTTGTATCATTGTCTGTATATCACCTTTGTTCTTTTACATCATTTATTCCCATTCTTTCTCTTTCTTCAGCAAAAGGAAGAAGCATGATGTAATTTTTATATGAACCAATTTTGAATATGGTGACCTAAATTGAGATTAAAATTGGGCGTCTGTTGAAATAATTCTAATTGCTCTGTGAATTTTATACATTGTTCAGAGTTTATATCGGTTGATGCTTCAAGCTTTTTTAAAATTGTGTGTATAGTTGGATTATGTGAAATAAACACCCTTTTTCTTATAGATCGATATATGTCGCCGGAAGAGAGGCAAATATTTTACATTTGATGATGGATGTAGAGCCGTGAGAAGCTATGTTTCCTGCAGTTAGGACGGAATTTTCCCCAAATTTGTCAAGAATAGTTTTAGTTTTGGGGTTTAATTAAAACTCGAGATAGTTAATCATACCATTATGGTAAAATTGAAGAATCTCTTGATTCGAGAGTATAGTAATGTTCAAATTAATTTGTAGACATAATGGCCGTGATACATGATGTATTTCTATTCTTCCGAGATCATCCGAATGACTTATTTATATTACTTTAACACCTTTGTATTTGTCTTCTTGGAAAACTATATCTATAATCTTTTGTTGTAAATATTGTAAAAGTAAAGGAAACCTGTACATATCTTTTCAGAAATGATATGTTCACTGAGTTATGACAGGTTTTAAGATTTGTCTCCATGGGAGATATAGAATTCTTACTTTAAAATTGTCATAATTTCTATTTATAACTGTAACACCGTATTTTCAACCCAAAATTTTCATTTTAAAAACATGCGGAAGCGATACCGTAACTGAAAATATTTACAACTGAATATATACAAACAGTTTTCCGAGTCATTAGTTTAGTCAAAATGCAAGTATTACAAAAATCACGGCTCGTCACAAATTAAATCAGAGTGTCCGCCAATTATTCCCCAAGATACACCCCTCACAACCCAACCGTAGAGCTGACCAGCAACCTGTAAAAGGAGTGAGGGGTGGGGGATTAACACAAAGTTAAGTGAATGAAAGTAAAACTACAACAACCAATATCAATCACAACCGCAGGATACCAACAATCATACCGCAGAATAT
>JAUEJL010079890.1:0-15400 GCA_032274825.1 Drosophyllum lusitanicum
TAATTGAATGAAAGAAGTGCACACATTATAAGAACATATGAAATGAATTCAAACAAAAAAAAACGGCGCAACATATACCAGCACAATTGCCCCGCCGTAATTTTTTTAAATTACAATTATAACCTTTTTAATTTAATTTAATTAATTAAGACAAAATTATAATTGATTGGTCCACAATGGTTCTCGCAATAAAAACGGTTCTTAAATGAACTTTTCTCTCTCTATATATATATATAGTGAAAAATTCATCTTAGAACCGTTTTTATTGTGAGAACCGCGAGAATCAATTTTAGCCGTCCAATTCCCTCTCCTTCAATTGGATTGTCCACCCATGAATTCCTTACATGCACCTTGCCACACTCAATTACCACACGCTCTTCATCCATGAATTCCATTATCCAAAATGAACGACTAGGATTGGCTCTCACGGTTCTCGCAATAAAAACGGTTCTCAAATGAATCTTCCTCTATATACATACATACATATACATATACATACATATACATATATATATATATATATATATATATATATATATATATATTATAATCTGTACTGTATAAGGCTGTCATGAATCATGTATACGAGATTATGTAAAATAGATAAGCTTGTATGTGGAAGTCATAATGTACATTTACTGGTTACTTACTGGGAGTATGTGCCTTTCTGAGTATTGAGAATGTATCTTTGTCGAGTGAGAGTTGATATTTGATTTCAAAATTTAGAGTTAATATTAACGATACAGAAAGAAAAACAAAACAAAACACGATCCGTAAATCCAGGAAATGAAAAATCATGGCAAATTACATAACACAATCATGATATAACACGATACATATTAAGTTAACTCTTTTCATTCAGAGTCGGAATCATGATTTGCAGAAAATCTGACTGTCCTACGTCTACTTTCATCATACTCGGCTTCTTCATCGTCTTCCTTTTTCTTCTCTTCAATTATACCTACACAACAAAAAATATATATAACAATCAACATGATACGTAAAGCAATCAGAAGTTGACTGCTTTCTGGAAAGAAATGTTGTTACCTTTCTTTATCAACAAAGCTTCTAGCCTCCTCGTGCTAAAATCGTCTTTTCCCCCAAGATCTTGAAACCCAACTATCCTATCCCCTGCAATTCCTTTTCTGAGAAAATAATTGAATTTTCAGCCCCACAAACATGCTATGGAAAACCAAAACTCAAACTATTATCATTGTTACGAATCTCACCTGAACAATATGACACATGGCAGTGTCTTGATTCCTAATTTGGTCACAAAGAACGGGGAATTCTGCATAACGTTTGAAATATAATATAATCATGTGTACTAGAACATTGATGGTAATGATGATAACCGAAGTATGAAGTTCAAGTAACAGAAAGGATGCGCCATAGAAACAAACCTCTGCATCTATTTTAATAAACTTGGCATCTAGATGATTTGGTGCAAGAGACTTAAAATGCTTGTCCATTATCCTACAACATACAACAACATTATTAACAAAAAAGAAACCATAAAGTTGGAATTAAAAAAAGAAACCAAGATTTTAAGGTTATATGGTTATAATCATATAATCTATTTATTTGTATTATTAAAAAAACTTACTTGCAACGATAGAATTCCCGATGGTAGAAGTGGCAAATAACCTTGTCACTACTAGTAACTTCACCCAAAAAGTCTCCTTCGCTAATCTCCCTGTACTCTCCATGTCCTTTCTTAGTCAATGATTGTCGCTTTTCAGCTTCTCTCTTTTGCAATAAAAGGATCAAAGCACAAAGGCATATCAAGTGTTAAGAAATTTTTTTCCATTCATGTACTACATGTCTCCATTTAGGAAAAGTGAAATTACAACCTTAAGAGCTGCAATCCTATCTGCATGTAGCTTTTCCAGCTCAGGGTCCTGACAGTTAGATGCGAGTAGATTAAAAACGAAAACTTTAATTAAAAAGAACATGCTGTACGATGAAAAAATGCATTTCCAACTTACATCCATTAACTCATCAAGATCAACCTCCTCATTAACAGAGGATGATGTTTGTCCCTTCTCTTGAGCTAATAATTCCTACAAGATTTACATGTATAAATGAGATATAAGTATAGTAGCTATACACACATTTTTCAAGGAAATTTTATAATCATTCATCCTTCATTCTGTTGTGCCTTGTGACATTATCAAAAGCAAATGGGCATTCTCTATTTGACATTGCGTAATGACACATCAACCCATTTTCTACTTCATCTTAAGCATGTAAGCTACAATTTCTTTCTTATTCACAAAACCCTCGGCATATTTTTTTTCCTTACTAACAAGGGTGCATCAGTAATGACTGGTTGTACATCAGTAAATGAGAATATGACAGACAAATAATTTTAGATGCACCCAAGCTGGGACCAAAGCAACCACTAGAACATTCAAGCATACACAGCAGCTCAAGCTTACATGCATAAATCATGTTGCTTAAGGTTATTCTGCATAAAATCCTTACCAAATACATGTAGGCATGTAGCTGTCGGTATGTTTGACATATCTATTTATATAGTTGACCGTAAAGTTTCAAACGCAATATGTAAATAAAATATAATTTCTTGCACTTTAAGCTTCCATCTCCCCTTTTTTCTAGTTTGTGAGATTGCATTCACTTATGCTTTGGTCATAGTACATTCATATTTGCATCCAGATATGGAATATGAAGTACAAAAACTAATGCTCAGATTCTGTGGCAAAACAGGATACAAGTAGAATTACATTAGCTAAAGAAAAGCACATTTGAGTGCAACTAAGACACTTTCTCTAGAAGAGAGAACTGGATACTATGTTCTTGGTTTAAAAAAAGCGCGCCTGAGGTGTTCTGATGCGCGAAGCGTTGCGAGGCGTTGCCTCAAACGCATCCCGTATGTGATGCATTTTCCATGATGCGGTGTGAGGCGTTGCAATGTGCTATGATGCGTTGCGATGTGCGAGGCGTACACTTTTTACACATCATGTAGTTTGGGCTTTCTTTTATATTCTAGCTATTTTGGGCTGTTTTAGAGGACTATTGAGTTTAGTTTTTACGTGGAGTGATCCAATTATAAAGAAAAATGATTTTTAATCATAACTTAAACTCCTAAAGTGGACCTCAAGTTCTCCCTACCATAGTTATTGTCTCCTACAATAGTCGAAGTTGCCTTCTAAACTAGAACTAAATTAAAATGTCAAATATGTTATGTGGAATTAAATTATAAGTATTTTCTTAATACCGGACGCCTCGGGTGCATGATGCGAGCGCATCATGCATCACGCATCACGCCTTGGCTTCCAGATCCTTAACGCCTCGGAGCGCTTCACGCTTTTTCGAACCAAGATCTTTTCCATACATATACATATATAGAGGGAGGTTCAATTTAGAACCTAAATAAATTAAGGAATGGGAGACTAAATCTGAAATATAAATATATAGAGGGAGCTGACTCATGTCCAACCCTATTTTACATCCAAGTATCTGAAATACGTTTAACCTTGTATAATGATTATAAAGTGTTAAAATCTTAATCAGGATTAAATTAATAATCCAGCCCTCTTTTACACTGAGTAGCTGATATATGCTTAAATTTGTATAATGATTAATCGATAATTATAAGTGTTAGAATTTTAATCAGGATTAAATTATTCTTTTTTTTGTGTGTGTATATAGATAAAGTTTCAAGTATACATGACTTTATGAAGTTAAAATTATCATTTTCCTTTATTTTAGGTCATATAACCTATATATTTACTAATCATTTCCCATTTTATTGTTGCAATCGAAATTGAAGGAACGCTCAAAAGTTGCAGTTGAAGTTGAAGGCAGGTCGTCTAATCACTTGAAGGTAAGATTATTTATTTATTTATTAATTCCGCAAGAAGTAGAAAGAAGTTGGAAATATAATATACCAAGAGTCGCATAACAAATTATCTATCACTCATACATGATACATTAAATGACAAAACTTGAACTTTGTTATTAAGCCCAGTTGAGATATTATTAACTATCTTTACATCGAGTTCATAGTATATATAAGATCATCTTAATTCAATAATTTGTATCAAGTGTCTTTTATGAGCTAAAAATTTATAAGTTTAAGTTTTACCAGAGGTTTATGTATATTATTTGTCAATGAAAGAAACATTGAGACCTAAACAACTATAATAGATTATATATTATATATTTACTTAATGATAAATTGTAAATTATACATTATGTATTTTCTTAATGTGAAATAATCTTATCTTGCCATTATAGTATTTAGGTCATCTGTAAAAGAAATTTTAAGACTTTCTAATTTTAAAAGGTTTCATTTTAAAACTTATATGATTACGAGTAGCTCCACTCATTTCCATCAAATCCATCAAATCCTAACCCTTGACTCACTTCACTACCTTCACTAGAGCTCCCCTGTCATCACCAATTCATTATCATGACTAATCCATAGAAGAAGAAAAATAAATTAAATTATCACCATACTACTGATTCACCGCTTAGAGTTATATTTTATTTTTCCCTGCGTTGTGCGAGAATCATGTTTGTAGTTATTAATCTGAATATGACGAAAGGAATGAAATTTGTTTAATTTGTCGAAATCCAATCTTCCTTAATAAAGCAAGAGTGTAATAGTAAGGGTGTAACAATTGTTTTAGGATGGTTAATTGTGGTGTCTTTGTGGTGGTTAGTGATGGTGTTTGTTGAAGTTTTAAAGAACAATACATAAACATATGAACATCAATGCGGATATTAAGAACAATACATGAACATGTGAACATTAACATGAATATCATGAAATTTTTTTTATAAAATGTTGAAGCAATGTTACAACGGTTATAGTTTCATGTGATTTGAAGTTAGAACATTAATGGTATATGTTAATAATTGTTAAAGTGGTTAAAACTTTAAAAACTTATATAAATTTATAATTATATAAACAATGAATATGTTTATTAAAAATGACTTTTTATAATTGGTAGTGGTTTTGATAACATGGCACTAACTTAGATGCCTACTTGGACTACCACATAGAAATTCACCCCTACTGCAATAATATGTTCAATGTAACGTCCCAATTTTTTGTTCAATTCAAATATACTTCAATTAATTACTTAAAACAAATTCCCAATCATGTTCACCTGCCCTACACATGAGACTTATGGCAAATATTAACATTGTTCAACAAAAATCAGAGTTTAAAAGTTTGCGCAAAGGAATAATTGTCACGCTGGTGCCTTGCCTTTGTCCACACAAGACGGTCTTGAAAAATATTCAACAAATACGAGTATGCACAAAGCCTAGCAAGCTAACACAATTCTTGCACATTATACCGGATAGCACATATTCAGGTAACAAGTACACATCATCATCAGTTAACGCCACATAGGCAAATAAGTGCCCAGATGCACAAGATTTGCCAAAGCTGCAATAATAAGCATCCAGCTGCGCATAAATGTCACATCGACATATCACAGCACATTATCACTCAAGAATATTCATCACAGTATAGCGAGTAAGTTAGTGAAAACTCACCTGATTAGTAGTAATAGACAATCTCAACAACATCAGTAACTCGGGAGTTAAACACGTCTATCAACAAGAACCCATAGACATGGTTCCACTAAATTAAACACCGGGTATAGGTTCACTACACTTACAACACTAGTGGCCTAGGTTTACGATTCAGATAGTGACCCACACTCATAGTTTACGTCGTGGCCTACGATTTGCAACCTGGTTCATTTTTTGATTCATAGCCCTTCTTGTGGTTTTCGATTCCCAACTTTTCGATCGCGATTTGCGATCTAGCTGGTTCACGATCCAGCATTGTGACTCTAGTTTTCTATTCATATTGCATCATAGATTTACGATTCTGAATTTCGATTACTAGTTTTAAGATTTACTATGGAGTGCTGGTTTATGATTTACAGTAAGACTTCAATTTATAACTTTATGATTCTGATTTGCGATTCACCTCATTACACAGTTTTCGATTGTACCAACCTACACCATACTTTTCGATTATCTTAAACAACTACTAGGTTTTCGATTGGTAGATTACGATCCAGGGGAATCCTTTGAGGACTCAACCGTCACAAGCTTTTCGATTCATTTACACTTTTCGGTTTCAGGTTCACGTCAATTATCTAGATTTACGATTTATGATTCAACATACTTAGGAGGTTTACGATTCCCACCCTTTCAAGAACATTTTCGATTCTTAAGAACACGGACGACTCCCAAGAATCAAACTCCCTCAAAACTCAACCATTTTAATCCATTTTTGTTGCAAACGATCCCTAACATCATTATAACAAACCCCTATTATCTAATTACATTTTTGTCAAGTTTTACACCACTTAAGGTCCGAATGTCCGATTATGTGTTCGGTTGTCTTCACGGTCGCCGATCACATAATCATCTGAAACTCAGTGAAATCCTATCCCAAATAACGTGAGTCTAACATGAATTGGATCACAAGGGACCGAACGACTTTGTGAAGGAATGGTTTGAATATTGATCTTCTTCTTAGCAGCGATACACACACAATACCTCAAATCGCTTTTAAATGCGGCTACAGTATTTAGTTTAGGGTTTTGTACCCTAGAATGGTATTTATACCTTCTTAATTAGTCCTTATGTCCAAACACTCCTCAATGTTCATAAATGACTACTGACACTAATTTACAAATAAACAATGAAGTCTCCTTTTTATTAATTAAATGCACTGGCAGTTCTATATAATCACAATAAGGAACGGGTATTAGATTCAAACTGGTTAACATTAGATTATATAACAGAAAATTGATTTCTATATTTCTTTAAGAGTAGAGAAAAGGTTTTCGTTACTTAAATATTATTGACAAACTATTAATCTTATATTACCCTTTTTTTGACAAAAAAAAACCTAGATTAAATTTAGCTATTTACATCATCCTACTAATCAACTAAAGGTAGTTTGGCTGCTTCTATAAAGGTCGTTCTATTATGGAAATGAATAAAAAAATACCAATGACAATTTATTCTCATCCTAGTTTACCGACTTATTTACAATTCAACACTTTTTCTTCCTTATTGCAGAGGGAAGGCTTGAAACACTTGGAGTTCCCACTTGATGATATAAAGTTCGCCACCAAGAACTTTTCAGAAACATTTCTCATTGGGTCAGGTGGCTATGGCAATGTGTACAAAGCCGAATTATACTTGCCAACAGAAGGTAAAAGAAGAACCGTGGCTATAAAACGTATATTGGCTAGAGAAAACAAACATGGAAAGGAAGGGTTCAATGCCGAAATAGATTTGCTTACAAGTTGTAAGCATCCTAACATAGTCTCTCTTCATGGATTTTGTGTTCAAGGTTCTCATATGATACTTGTCTATGAGTTTGTCTCTAATGGTAGTCTTGATGATTATCTGGGGAACTCTGAAAAGTTGACTAATCTTAGTTGGGTGCAACGTATAAAGATTTGCATTGATGTTGTTCAAGGTTTAAATTACCTTTACACTAGGTCAAATGATGAACGAAGAATTATACATCGTGACATTAAAAGCGGAAACGTTTTGTTGGGTAAGACCTTGGAGGCAAAGATTGCCGACTTTGGGCTCTCCCGATTCCATCATGATGAGGGTCAACAAACAAATACTATTTATACAAAAAATATTGCTGGCACACGTGTATATTTGGATCCAGAATATGAAAACAAGGGTAAGTTGAAGAAAGAAACAGATATCTACTCTTTTGGAGTAGTTCTGTTTGAAATCCTAACGGGGACGGTTGCTTATGATCCAATTTACATTGCGGAGAATGAAAAGGGGCTTGCACCGGTTGCACAAAGACACTTCGAAGAGGGAACTATAAATGAAATTGTAGATCCTAAAATAATGGAAGAAGTAGATGAACTTGTTTCTACTCTACATAGAGGACCAAATAAAGATTCTTTGAACACATTTATTAACATTGCGTATCAATGTGTGGCAGAAACTCAAGACGAGCGTCCCCCAACAAAAATCATCCTTGAGGAACTTGAAAAAGCATTACGCTTCCAAGTAAGTCAATAGTTTCAAAATTAGACCTTTTTCCTCTTCATAACTTTTATACCATGCTAGTTAGTAGCAGTACTGTGCTAGTCCTTATCGCATAAAAGAAATATAGGTTATTGTATAATGTTAGTTTGAGATACATTCTTCACAATTTCCTGGCAATTTGGATCGTAGGTCGGGTTAAATCTGACGTATCACTTTCACGTTGACTATTTATGTGTTAACACGGCCAATGTAAAGTAAATCCACCCTATGATGCCCCACCTCATATATCACACGGTGAATGTAAAAATGCTAAATTTACGAATGAAGGTAATGCATACTTTCTAATTAATAAAATTATAAATCCTAATTGTAATGAAAAGAGTATAATGACATAAAACACCTACTAACTACTTGTAGATCATTATACTAGACCCACTCCTTATTGGGTCCACCATGTCATTGGGTACCCTAGGGAGCACCAAACCCCCTCCTTATTTAGGGGTGTAACTTAGTTGAATCAACTCACGAGCTACTCAAAATCGACTAGAAAAAAACTTGAAATCAACTTGGTTTAAGTTGAGCTCGAGCTCGTGCTCTAGTACTAAAATACTTGACTTGTAAAGCTCACCAGCCTTATTGAGCTTGTGCTATTCTACATTTTTACCCTTTGTTTATATGTATATTTACATAGTCATCATTCATTTTCACTTCAAGCCAAGACGAGCTCAAAAGCATCGAGTCGAGCTCTAAGAGATCAAGTCGAGTATTGCTAACATTGGTTAATATTATTATTTAATACACTAATTTTGATAATGTAGTCGAGTCTAGCCGAGTTCGAAAGTATCGGTTAGCTCATCGAGATTGAAAATAAAGCCTCGATCAAGCTCCAGTCGATTTTCGAGCTTTGAGTTTTCAAATCGAGTCAAGCTCGAGCTTGGGGCTATGTTGACTTGATTACACCCCTGCCCAAATCTTCTCCTACCGGGTACCCCACCAGATGAACCCCTACCCCGCCTCTCTCTCTTTTGAGAAGCATTCTTATTGTTAGTACCGCGAGAACCAATCTTGGCTTTTGATTAAAATAAATTAATGGCCAATAAAAATGATGGCTCATTAATGAGTCATTAATGGCTCATTAATGCTTAATGAGTCATTAATGAGGGGTATTTGGGAAAATCAAGCCTCGCTCCTTAATGACAGTTCACCCGGTCGCAATTTACGGCTGGAAAAATATATAAAAGACCAAAATACCCCTAATGATGAGTATTAATGATGATTACAAATAGTGTTCGCAATAAAAACAGTTCTTAAATGAACTTTTCCATATTATATATATTACACAATAGGGAGAAGTTCATTTGATAACCGTGCTTATTGGGAGCACCATTTGTTACCACCATTAATGCTTATTAATGACTCATTAATAGGGGGGTGTTGTAAAACTCGGCCTAGGCAGTAGACTAGTCGGTAGTCGGGCATAGGCTTCGTATGCGATTAGTGGCTACTCGGACTCATTCCTTGGTTTAGCGAAAGTCGGTCACATAGGTGGTCAACGAAGATATTTTTTTTATTTTTGATTTTTTCATTAACCCTCGGGGATACTTCGTATTTCATTATTTCTTGAGTAATATTTTGATATTTTCAAATTTGGAAATGAATAATTCATAGTTCACAAATCGGTGCTGGATACTTCAAAGCTCAACGGTGTTTTGAACTAGTATTTGAAGTCTTGAACAATTATATTAGTGTTTCTAAACTTATGTTTTGAGCCTTATGAACATTATATTTATATTTGAGTATTTATGAACATGTAGTATATATAATTTTGAAATTTATATGTAAAAAATTCCAATCCGAGTACTCCCCGCCTAGGCTGAGTACTCGCTATTCCCCACCGACCGCCTAGCTCCCACCTAGCAGGTTCTGCAATATTGAATAGGGGTATTTTGGTCATTTATATATTTACCCAACCATGAATTGCATCCGTGTGGATGAGTCTTTATTAGATTGGCTTATTTTTCCCAAAATACTCCTCATTAATGAGTCATTTTTGAGCCGATCATTAGTCATTAATGAACCATCAAAATTATTAGCCATTGATATATTTTAATCAAGGGCTAAGATATTTTCTCACGCTACTCGCAACAAGGATGGTTCTCAAACGAACCGTCCCATGTGTGTGTGTGTGTATAGGGAGAAGTTTATTTAAGAACCGTTCTTTTTGCGAGTACCGCAAGTACCATTTGTAACCGCCATTAATGCTCATTAATGACTCATTAATGGAGGTATTTTGGTCTTTTATATATTTTCCCAACCGTGAATCACGTCCGGGTGGACCGTCATTAAAGTGCAAGGCTCGATTTTCCCAAAATACCCCTTGTTAATGCATCATTAATGAGTCGTCATTTTTATCGGCCATTGATTTATTTTAATCAAGGGTCAAGATTAGTTCTTGCGGTACTCGCACGAAAAACAGTTCTCATTTGAACCATCCCTTATCTTTAGTAATGGTAAGTGAGTTCAGGATTTTATATTTTTATGGGTCATTCAATTTAAAAATTGTGTAGAACCTTGAATTTAACTTGTCTTAGTTATTTTAGTTTAATATAAGGATTTGACTAAACTTGCTATACGAGTCAAGTGGTGCAGAGTGCACTCATTCAAGTCTTAGTTAAAGTTCGAGACCCAAAATAGTGGGGGCGTGGCCCCCTCACAGGGTCCTAGCCCCTAGGAGCTAAATGGAGATAAATATGTAACTTTATTTATCCTCCGTGGACCCATAATCACGGTCCAAGGGGAAATCCTACCGGCTGAGCAATTACTCAGCCAACAAAATGCTTTGAACTGATAAGCTAAGTGCTAAGCGGATGAGTTTCATAAAGCTGTGCTAGCGCTCAGCAGACCGCGTACCTTTGCTTAGCCGAGCGTTTGCTTGGCTGATAAATAAGGATGATTATAAATAAAGTGAACTTACCAAATTGCAAATATGTTACTGAACAAGGATTTGTGGATTATCCCTAATTGAAATTCATGATATTCATATACGGGTTGAAATGTCAATTATAAATTCAGGAGAGTGATCTTTTCACGATATAGAAACTATCCAGGAACAGCTATTGAATTCTTATACTCTTGCACATAATTTCCCAACAACTTGTAAATATATACAGATTGAAGATTGTATCTTACCAAAATTTTAGTTAAGAACTTAATTAAATTGACTGATTGCTTCATGATTCTTAGGAAAACCACAGGGACAACCTACAAATATCTCTTGAAGACATTAAAAAGGCCACACAAAACTTCAGTCATGTGAATCTTATCGGAGGAGGAGGATTTGGCAAGGTATACAAAGGAAAAGTTACACATGCTAATGGATCCAACACCATTATTGCAAAGAGGTTAGATAAGAGTCAAGGTCAGGGAGAACATGAATTCTTGACAGAGCTTGAAATCCTTTTCGAGCATAAACACGAGAATGTCATCGGTCTGATAGGCTACTGTAACGAAAAGGGTGAAAAAATCATTGTTTATGAACTTGCCTCTAAAATGAGTCTTGATAAGCATTTAGGAGACATTAGTCTATCATGGATGAAACGACTTGAGATATGCATTGATATTGCGAGAGGGTTGGATTTCCTTCATGAAGGTACTCCAACAAAAGATGTGGTGATACATAGGGACATCAAAAGTGCGAATATTTTACTGGATGGTGATTGGAAGGCAAAAATTTCTGATTTTGGGTTGTCCTTAATAAGTCCATCAAATCAGGAAATGGAATATGTCATCAGCAATCCTGTAGCTGGCACAATCGGCTACGTTGACCCGTTATATGATAGAATGGGTTACTTGACCAAAGAATCTGATATTTACTCATTTGGTGTGGTCTTGTTTGAGATCTTTCATGGGAAAATGTTAGTGCCAGATAAACGGGATTACAATCCACAACATGTAACCATGGCCCTTAACCACATCCACGAAGAAGGAAAATTTGGTTCCATTGCTCTATTTGTTTTGAAGAAACAAATTGCACCAGAGTCGTTCTCTACATTTCGAATGATTGTCGGTCAATGCTTGGATTATGATAGAAGAAAACGACCAACAGCAAAAGAGGTGTTGCAACAACTTAACAAAGTAATGGAATTACAAGTAAGTTTCAATGCATTTATGTCAAAACTAGAATATTTAAAACAAAAACTAGGTATCATGAAATAAATAAATAAAAAGAAGAAAAGAAATCTTTCAAATCAAAATGATTTAATGAAACCATCTTTAAGAATAAGTTGGGATCAAGGAAGAACACTTGTTTCGAGGAGAACACAAGGAACATATATGGACCCTTGAAAAACTAATCTAACGGCTAAAAAAATTAGATGCATCTGCTAAATGCACTATGCATCTACTGTATTTATCTAGTTTTTGTATCAATTTTTAAGTGCATGGATTAATATCACATGTGTATTATTACGATTTTTAAGCATCAAAAGATGGTCAAGTGGTAGGTGTTCTACGAAGTCTCAAAAGAAGGCATGGTTCAATTCTCTTGGATGGTCAGCTGGGGGCATTGGGAATGGCCATGGAAACGGTTAGGTTGTGTACATTAGATCACATCTGGATTCCCCAAAAAACCTACTAAAGCGAGAAATTCTTTAAGGATTTATAGGCAAAGAAATAGGACATCATTTGTAGAAGCAAGTTTCCGAAAGTATGAATAAATTTGTAGTGCATGCTTAATTATACGATTTTTTATTATTTAATTAACATGCAGGAGGATTATGAAATATGGGAGCCTAAGTTACCTAAAGACTATAAAGATCTAATCCAAACGTCAAAATCTCCAGAGATCTACTCTACCCAAAAGAATAAGGATCTTTACAACATGTTTTCCAAAGGAATCCTCCTTCAAGATGACAATGTGGTAACTGTTCATCTTCATATCTCGAGTTTCATTGATTTACATTATCAGTTGATTCTATTGCTTTAGATGAATCACTTATCACAAACTCATTGATTTGTTTTAATTGTCCTGCATAACAGTGGTTTTCGATAGAAAATCATGGTGAAAGAAATGAAATGATATCAATAAGCAAATCTTCATACATAGACTATACTCCACATGTGTGGCGATCTATTCCAGAATCAAGGTTCGTCTCTGGTTTCCGGAAAAAAATCGAATTTAAAAGTAGGCTATGGCTAATTTAGACTTTGATATCTTAGGAGACTTGCAGGTTTCAGGAAGTAGCAGAAATGTTGGATGTTTCGAACCTAATGATCAAAATCGAGACAAGAACTCACTTTTCATCTCCATATATCGTTTACGGGGTTCATTTAGTCTTCAAATTCTGTGATTCAAGAAAATATTCAAGTAAACCTATGTATGTTAAAAAGGGAACCGAAACCTTACATTCATATTTTGCAACATGGAGAGACGACAAGTGGATGATGATCGAGTTGCACAGATTTTTGAATCATGAAGAAGAAACTGTTTTTGAGTTTATGCTAGAGAGCTTGTCACCGTACTACTGTGGAGATGGTTCCATTTATGTTGAAGGCATTGAGTTTCGAGCCATTCACAATGTAAGTTTTGAGCCATTCACCTGTACATACTACACACACACATATATATATGGTTTACAAATTTTATCATACAGGTGAAGCATGAAGATATGGAAGAGTTGAAGCGAGTGCGACGAGTCCTGAAGTCAAACATGAATGTTGATCAAGTGCAGCAATCGCCAACTAACAACTTTGTAGAAACATCTAACAAAAACTACTAGGGTCATGAAAAGGTCGATTTCTAAATTCTAACAAAATTTATCTATCAGTTGGAGCATTAAAATTCTCCTTGAGAATTTGTAACTGTATATTGGTCTCTAAACATGTGATGATGAACAGTTGTATTCAAGTGAAGGTAGTGGAAGAAAACATCTCATGCTTTCAGAAAAGGAAGTTCTTTATGGTTTTTCTAATGAGAAGCTTTTTGTTTCAAAACCATCAGCAAAATCCAGGTTTGCTTTTCAAACTAACTTCATTATGTTCTTGGTGTTGGATCGAATATTGAAGAAAAACAAGATAATACCAAAGTTTCTTCTTTATTCCTGAAATCACACACAGATTACAAATGAATCGAGTACATATTTATAGGCCAGGTTTTGGCGGTTATCTACGGCGGTTACCGGCCTGTCAGTTGTAACCGACGGCGGTTACTGTTTGGGCGGCGGCAGCCTTCATGCCGGCGGCTAAGGGGCGGTTACATGTGTGTGTGTTACCTAATACATAATATAATACAACTATAGTTTTCTACAACTAATAATCTTCAAAATGTCGAGAGTAACTCGACACTTGGTATACATATTAGTATTTTTAGTAAATAAAAATAAATTTTGTTGTTGTTAACAATCGATGACCCTAAGTTTTTACTATGTTGTACATGCAGATTTCAAGAGGTGATTGAGTTTCTACCGCAACAAGTATTTCTTATCAATTGCAAGATTGAAGCCCGAATGTTGTCACCGGATACAAATTATGTCTGCTACCTTGTATTCAACCTTTCTGAAAAAGCCGACGTCCTGCATTGTCCAGTGAAAGTACGAGATATGCTCAACCGAAAAGATGAAGAAGCTGAAATTATATATTTCATATCCCCAAGCCCATGGAATAGACATGATATTACTCAAGTTCCAAATCAAAGAGAAGATGGATGGATGGAGGTTAATCTATGGAAGTACTCAAATCATGATTTTATAAATGATTGCCTTCATGTGAATCTTAAACTGATAAGTTATGAAGGAAGTATGACCGGCCTTGTTGTATATGGCATAGAGTTTCGGCCAATGTAAGAATGACTAGGGAGTCTTAGTGATGTCATTCCACTCACCCATACGAGTGTGATGACGAACACCATGACGAGTGATCTTAACTAAACCATCATGTACATATTAAATCCTTGTTTTCTTTGTATTCTCGTCACATGCTCTCTCCGTAGATCTTGACTCTCGATTTGTTTTTGAAAGCTTAATTTTAATCTATTAATTTGCATAAATATTCTTAATTTATTGTTTTTTGTGTTATCAATGATGATGACATGAAGTTTTGAAGCCTAGCGAGAGCTGGTGAGTTATAATTGATGCATATTCTATACAACTAACATGTATATATTCCAAAATCTATTCAACCTCAAGCAATTAACATTATTGATATGTACACTTCTCAATTCTCATAATGTACAATTACAAATAAAAATCTACAACATTTTAAAGTCCAAACACAAAAATCATTAATATAGATACACATACACACACTTGGTTTAGTCAAGTAACTTTCAGAAAATCTCTCTTTTCTTCATTGAACATACAATTTGTAAACTATAATA
>JAUEJL010079901.1:0-15398 GCA_032274825.1 Drosophyllum lusitanicum
TATATATATATATATATATATATATATATATATATACTTACCCTTTTTACCATAAAATCCTTTTTAATTGATCTCTACCATATATATATATATATATATATATATACACATGGTTCTCAAATAAACCATTCCTTATATATATATGTGTGTGTGCGCGCGTGTTTAGTTTTTTTATTTGTAATACTTTATAAGAAGAAAATTTCATAGCTTGACAAACTTGTCATTTAAAACATTTTCTCCAAGAATTATATTTAACTCCACTAATAACAAAATTACCCTCATTTTTAATTTAATATAAACATAAAACAATAAACTTCTAATATATTTTTACAATCGGATACAAGACTTAAATAAATACACTAGAGGAAACTATACATGATGCGTCTAATTTTTATAGCCGTTAGATTAATTTTTCAAACGTTCAAATATGTTTTTCATGTTCTCTTAAATAAATATATGTTCTTTCCTAATTTTAGCACATAAAACCAGTATCATTACATCTGACTCTAAAACCAAGGAAAACACTTTAATCACTTCTTTTCAAAATCAAGTTAGGAGGGTAATCAAAACAGTCTGCATATATCAAAGAAACAAGCAGCAGGCTCCAATTATCTCTTTACCAATTGAAATATAATGGTCCATCCTACCAACAATAAAAGGGAAAAAAAAAACTCAACTCTCCGCAGGTCGAAAATCTTATGTACAAGTACAACCCATTCGGGTTCTAGTATCCTCAGGTGATATACACAGTACAAGTATAGTGACCAGGATTATATAATCTAAAAACAATTATTTGATGAATCATACATAATCTGTATTCCCAGCAAGAAGAAAACATGAACCGCTTTGTTTATGTGGAGATGGATGATCACAGAATACAACAGAAACGCAAGGCTGGTTTCATGTAATCAAGAAGCAGGATCTCATAATGCACTACACCATGAACCAAAAAATAGGAACTTAAGTATGAAAAAATAGGAATAGAAAAATATTATATGACTAAATGATAGCAAAAATAATTTATTTTTTTGGGAGGGGGGGACTCTGTGCAATTTGAAGTTAGTCTTATTTAACAAAGTTCATAGTGTTTTTGTTTAAGTAACCAACTCCAAGATAGCCTAGTGTTTGGCGTCCCGATTCTCACAAATGTCGTCGGTTCAAATCTCACTAGGGAGTCCTTATGTTCGCCAGAGGATAGTCTCGGAAATGGCCATGGAAATACCGCTTAGGCCGCTTACATCTGTGCCAAAGGCTCGACTCTCCCCGAGGATCCCTCTCCATTTACCCGTTTATAGTATTTAAGTAGTTCTATTCTGCTTAAGATTATCTAAATTACCGATGGTCAATTATCAGTTCTTAGTGATCATGTTGATTCTAGTTGTAACAAAATTTATACCCAAACGGTAGAGTATCAGGCTTATATACCTTATTTGACCTATTATGTACAATTTGTTAAAAGAACTCTAAACTCTCAACATAAACAAGTGAAAATTACCACTCTAAGCATCACAAGTTCGGCCATCGTAATATAAAATTAAATTATCTAATTCTGGTTATTGGATATCATATAATCACTTTTACCACCTTTAAATGCTTGTGTGTGTGTGAGAGAGAGAGAGAAGAGGGGGGGGGGGACCATATCTCTATGGATGGTAATAGTAGATATATAGTAATAGTAGATATATAGTAATGTACCTGTATCGAGTCCATATAGGAAGACAACATAAAACCTCAAGTCCTGAAAGATAACCATGAAATATTTAGAATGTGAATAAACGAGTAATCTTTGTATAGACTGGCTAGGGCCAACTCTGGTTGACATGATATATTTTTGTCCAAAGCTATCAAGTTTTTAATAAACATTAGTGTCAAATATGATTTTGTTTCAATAATAAGTTAACGACTTAATTAAAATGTAGAAAGTGTTTATGCATGAAATAGACCTCAGGCTTTTTTTATCCTTTTGACTCATTTCCTTTTAAGCTAATTTTGTTTTACACCCATTCAAGAAACACAACCTGAACCGACCCACCCACAAGGAACAAGTCGCGATTGCCACCTCTAATCTAAAATAAAATACAACTGTCAAACAATATTAGCACTTTGAGGGGGAAAAAGGGTCAAAACTTCCCTGTCCATAGTATGCTAGAAAATAATCTAATCCATCATAAAGACATCATTTATATAAAGCATCCCTTATCCTCTCATCCTCCGGATGCTATGGTTAGCAAAAAAATCGAAAATATTGTTATTTTTAAACACCATCAATGTAAACCCATCACAAAGACATTATTATATAAAGCATCCTTCATCCTCTCATCCTCCAGATGCTATGGTTAGCATAAAAATCAAACATATTGCCTTTATTTAAACACCATCGTATCGCATCAACTAATGTTGTGCAAAGTTTTGTCATATTCAGAAAAAGGTCAAACGAAACTCGGCCTCAAAATAAAAGGGCAGAGAGAGCAACGAGTTGGACACATCTCTAACCTCAACTTATTCTCCTTTCCAATCTTTTAATTCACTGCGTGGTGCATATAGCTTGGCCATTTGTACCTCAGCATCAATGTCGTTAACTACACCCCGGCAACTTGGAAAGCCGCAATAACAAGGAAGTTGTTCATCAATAGAAAAGAATCTGTCATATCAAAAAACTATGGTAAAGAAAAGGGGGAAAAGATATTCGATATGAAATGCAGACAACTCTGTAGAAGAAACCTGTAATCGTATGTCAGTTCTTCCCACTGTGCAATATCCCTTTTGGCAAAAATGATTATGTGTTCATCACCATTCACACTTATAACCCTTGAATAACAATTTGGCTGAAACGAAAGAAGACTAATCAGAATTGTGTCTCACACGCACATTAAAAATTTATACATTGATCACCTACCTATATGCAACAAGAATAAAAAAGAAACGACGAGAATGAAAATAAATACAATAAAAAAAGAGCTTAGCATACTTCACAAGAGTGATTAATTAAATGAGCAATGCTTCCTGCTCTTGTGGCATCAATCACACGCTCATCATCGATCCGGAACATGTATGTCCCTGCACCCTACACAAACAGATATATGCAGAAGAATATACACTTTAGTAGCAATTTCAGAACTTAGAAACAAAAACTGGATATATTTCTCGAAAAGTGAACACCTTGTGTGCATTTACTCTTATCAGAATCTACAACTATCAGCTTGTCGGATATAGAGTATAACAGTGTGTAAAAGGAATTACACTTTTTTTAATACCTCACTGGATAAGTACATTGTTCTTCCCATATATAATGAATATTAGCAGTCATAGGTTTCCATAGATGGCTACTAATGTTGTAAGCGAGATGAGAAGCATAAGTAGAAGAACAGAGGATTCCTTACATTTGCCAAAATCACTGGCATAGTTAATAAACTCGGAAAATATCATTACATTATTAATACAATAAGTGCCGCACCTTATCTATAACAGGTAGAACCCGAATGATATTTTATCCTTACCTGTGTCAATTAGTTGGTTTACACATAATGCATAAGGAGGCCATCCAACCATTGAACTTTTATCATTAATTTCATCCGACTAATCGACTATAACTTCTTTATAGGCCACCCAAGTATGCATCTAGTTCCATATAAACAAAATCAGGCCAAAAACATGCTGGAGCTTGGAGATAACTTACAAAATTTTCGAAAAAGAAAGCACTCTTAGTTACTGATTTTGTTCTCTAAAGTATAATTATCTAACAGTAAAAAAAGGAAATCTAGTCATTTAGCTTGGTTTTAGCTTAACTTCGTACAAGCAAAACCAGATATATACTTGGGAGACCTATAAAACTAGTTTCAATAGTTCAGTGGCATTAATGAAAAGAGTTGAATAGTTAGGTTGCCTTGATAAAACGAGTTGACTAGGTGGGTGGCCTCCTCATAAGATCCCTTTCGCTTATTGCAATGGGTTTAGGCTCTACAAGGTCATACCTGGAGAATCAAGGGAGGACACATGTAGGGCAAATGCAAAGGGAGGCTGTGTACATGGGGAGGAAAGAGTATTATATATAGCCATATAGGCGTAGTGTTTGAATTATGAGTGGCAACTTTGGTAGAACTTTTTGGCTCTTGTAGCTTGGGAAGGAGGGTTTCCAATCTGATTGGTATCTCTTCCTAATTTAGGGCAGGGAAGACCTCCATTTGACGGGTCTTCTTCCTAAATTGTTCCGTTGTTCGTGTAACTTGTTCTTATCAATATATTTCCGTTGCCGGGAAACGAAAGATGGATCCGAAATCCTGTATAAGCATCCAATTGCAATAAGGACCCTGATGACTCATGTAAGAGATCTCTCTCAACCAAGAAGACAAATTTGGATTTCCAGGTCTTGCGAATCAAGTGAGGAAGCAACTAAACCTATATAGGGAAGTAAATAGATGTATGGATGGTCACAATGAAGGATTGAAGCCATCGTAAACATGTTTATGTGAGTCATTGGTTTCACATTCCCACAAGAAAACTATAGGATCAGATGAGGAACCCTTCGATCCAGTCCACGAGGTTGTGAATTCGACTTTAGAAGGGGATTGGGATACTGAGTGGAGAGCCGAATGTTTCAGAATATAAGCCACACTTGAGTTACCAACCCATAATTATACCTAAATGGCCTTTGAATCTATACAGAAGTAACTTCTCTAAAGAAATAACGCCCCAACAGTTAAACCCGAAGACTCATTTGATCACAATTTATTCGGCAAGTACGGTTTTTGAGAGAGCACACATGCTTTTTGATGGAAGAGTCCTCAACCAAATTGGACAAAGAGAACAATGTATAATTTCTATGGTGTTTTTATGCTTTATGGTGGGTCCAAAACCACCTAAACTCCCTCATTGCACATTGTACTTCCATTATTTATATCTATTAAGGGGTAACAAACCACCTAAACTCCCATATTACTCTAATTTCTTTGTTCCTTGCCAAGGTCAATGATGTGGTTAGAGAAGAAACGACTATTGCAGAAGGTGTGCAAGAGCAAAGACATAAACGGGTTTAATGTGAATGAGATCATAAGACACTTGATCAAAAGTCTTTTGCCAAACTTTAGCAAAGAGCTAGTGATGTCAATGAGTGGTATTGTTCTTCATATGATAAATTAATTTCTGTCTTTTGTCACTACAGATGTCCACAAGACCAGTATAATTAATATTGTTTAAGGTTGAATCCCTTTAACATTAGCCATGTGCCTCTAATGGATTGACTATCACATGACCCCTGTGGTGGAATGCTTGCTAAGTTACTTTTTAGCAACTATGAGCATAAGGATAGTTCATGCACATTTGTTATATCAATGTTGAAGACCACCTCTTAGCTTTTGAAGGAATACAAAATGCTTTTGTTTGTTACTTTGTTATATCAATGTTAAAGCCACTCAAGCTGGATACCAATGGGAAAACTAAAATAATTGGTACGGTAACAAGAGGACCAGGTGTGAAGGGGACTACAAGAAAGTGATAAGTTGAAGTCCTAGAACTGAGGATTTCTTCATATGGCTGTCACAGCATGGATGCTTCCATAGTTAACCTTCTTCATTACGATATCTAGGATCTTGAATTAACATATGTGAAAGACAACACAAATTTCAGGAAAACACTCATTCAAACCTCGAGTAAGTCTATAACTGAAATAGAAGATAATCCAGTCAACAAGAGGAGAAAAGGAAGACGACAAAAGGATGAGGGTCTGTTTCGTCAATAGAAAAAGGATAAGAACGAAAATGGAAATGGAGTGTCTTTAGTTTGTCCATGGGAAAGCGACGTGAACAAATTAATATAATAATGAGTCAGGCATAAAAAAAATGCAAGCAAGGAGGCAAGGTTAGCAAAGCTTTCTATGTTGTGCTAAAGAAAGAAGCAAGAAACACAAAAGTAGGTGAAAAGAAAGAATACTTGACAAACCCACACACACATATACATACAAACTGTGTGCGTGTGTAAGCAGTGTGATTCAGTTGTAGTACTTTTGAGGGGTAGCAGAAATAATAGATCTACTTACCACCAGCGAGTTGTATATCAAGTGTTCTCTTCTGTCAGCTATAGGAGGTCTAACAATTTCACCAGTATATTCAATTACCTGTGATAGATTATAACAACTGTAGTGAGCATTGGGAATCTACCTAAAAAGTTAAGACAATTTAAAACAAAATAGGGAAATTAATTCCCAAAGATAAAGACTTTACCATATCCCCTGCCTTGTGTGGTTGTTTTGCAAAAATGCCAAATCCGTGAATTGCGGATTTCCCTGTGCCAAATAACAGCCCAAAGAAAAAAGAAGGGAAGGGAAGAAAAGACAAAAGCATTAATTCTCTGATTGAGTGTGTGAGAGGGAGAAGGAGAGATTTCTTAAATGTAAATAAAAAAGAAGCAAGTCAACTTCTCCTAGCTCAGACACAGATCAAAAGCATAAGACATTTATCTCAGTGCTAATTATTGATTCTTACAAACGTTAGGATAGAAATATTGTAAATCCTGAGTTACATACACATGTACCTTACATGGTAACAATCGTAATGAACAACATTTATTTCTTACTGTTATAGTCCGTGAAAGTGACATCAATAAGTGATATGATATAGCTGATCAAGTATATCCAGGTTGAATTCACAGAATTGATAAAAGAAATCTTCGAAAGAATCAAAAGAGAAGGTTATTTACCAAAAGCTAGTCTCTTTCTGAATGTTGTCCTCATGTATATATACTTCTCGGACATAGAAAATATGTTTGTATGAGCTTCAAGCAACGAATTTTTAAGTTCTCCAATATCAGAAGTTGACCCTTTGCCTATAGATTCATGGTGGCTGAAACCGCCCACCAAATACGGTATGTTTTCTACATATGCTCGTTTCAAAGATGCAGCAGCAAGGGCTTCAGGTTCTTTTCTTCCCCTTCTCCCAAAATAGTCGTAAGGCTCTGCTCATAATTTTTTTTAACCAAAACGAATATCATGATGTCAAAAACATAAATAAGAACTTTAATCTCAAACGCAGAAATGGAGAAAATAAGAGAGGGATAAATAACACACCACAGCGAGCACAGCCAGAAGGATTCACTGGTCGAACAGAATCTGAATGTTGACTTGGAATTTGACCAATTCGTTCATCGGGAACTCGTTCAATTAAAGAATTAGGGGTATGCCTTTTACAAAAAGATAATAAACGAATGCATTGGTTCTCCTCATCTTCGTCTATAGGGACCAATTGCAGTCTGTCCGTGTCCGCAAGCTATACATTTATAAGAAAATGGGATTATTTGTCACTCATTAAACAATTTAAGAAACTTTTTTGAGTTTTAATTGAAGATGTACAGAATAGAACCCATTAGTTACATAACGAACAGATCCTTTAGAAAAGAAGAAACTTGAAAAGAAAAAAATGAATTACCTCAGCACAAAATCCAGCAGCACGAGCACAAAGCGGATGATACGCAACATAACATGCATTGTTTGAACACTGCATTTGCAGTTAAAGTTAGGTAACACGGTTAGAACAGTGACAGTCACTGAACAGCAAATAAAAAAGAAGATACTTCTACAGTTACCTGGATACAAGCTCCATATGGAACACCACATATGCTACATAATAGCTTCCAACGGTCCTAAATAGACAAGAAAGTGGATATTCCTCACCAAAAATAGTGAAAAAAATTAAACCATGCAAACTGATTTTGAAACTACCTTACTAACTCTATTCAGCCCATCAATTGGCTCCATTTTCTTGATATCAGATAAGCAAGTTTCTGAAAGACAGAAGACGTTAAACAATATGAAATTCATCCACAAAAATAAAATAAAATAAAATAATTAAAAGAATATAACATACTAAAAAAGGAGTAGAACCTGGTATCCACATAGCACATGCAAGATGAGCCCAACGTCCATCAGTTGTAGGCTTCATTGCACCTCCTAAAAAACAGTGGTTTGATAAAATTATTTAATTTTTTTGTTCATTGTAATAGTTCTTATTTGGGTTCATATTAGTTCGATAAAAACATGCACCTGTAACAGGGCAAAGGCAGCAGGGTGGTGAAAGCTCAGGTGCCCCTGGACGACATAAGTTGCATAACCAAAGGACTCCATCAACAGGTTCAAGTTCACCGTAACATCTTGCATGAACCTGCCAAAGGGAATACATTACAGCATCAAAATTTCAGGGGATTAATTGCAAGTAAAATGATATGAAAATATAGGATAAATAAGGTTTAGTAGTACAGCCATCTGAGGAAAACTTGATATTAAAGGTGACCGCTTACCATCATTCTGCATTTATCACACTGCAGGAACAAATTGTTGGCATATTCCTGAACAAAACAAGCATCATGTGGTTATGTCTTGTCCAAAATAGGGCAGAAAAACAGCACTATTTTGTAAATTAAGAATAAATGAATAAGAAATTTCACCTCATCCATGTGACAAACGTTGCACTTATCGAGGTCCTTCCATTTAACATGAACAGGTCTATAACCAATTGGCATGTTGCGTATTCTCCGTGACGTCAACTTTGAACATGATGTCCCCTACAAATAAAACTGACTAAGGTAAAAAACTAACTGATATAAAAAATTATCCAATTGAGTGAGCCTCAATATTGCATCGATAATCTCAAAGCATGAAACACATACGCAGAGTAAAGCTACGGCAAGGTGGGGGATGGTGTCCAATAAATGATAAAATTGATCATTTTAAATATCCTAGCTACTTCAAAATTTTTTTTTAAAAAACCACCAAATAATATGGAAGTGAGCCGGAGGTCATTATGGAAGGAGTCTCTCCTATCACAGGGTAGAAGTATGACCGTCTACATCTTACCTCCCCCATACCCCACTCAAACGGAATTGGTACACTGATTGTTGTGGATATAATGAAAATGAGGATTTAGTGATAATAATGATTCAAACCCTATACCAACAAGCTATCAATTGAATCTATCAAGTTAAGGAATCTTTATAGCTATGGTGATCAAATTTAGTTTCCACAGAAAAAGGAATATCCTAGATACAAGATGCATAGGGGGGAATTTATCAAACCATATATGAAGTACTAAGGAATATCCCAGAGCAGACCACAAACCGAGCACAACCTTCGTTAGTTGTTTGAAGAATATAGTTATAAAGTAGTGTCGCATTGTCACTTCAAATTATAAATATTAAAAATCTACGAAAAGAAAAAAGCAGTTCATTACTTCTTTTCCAACTAAAAGATAGTCATACAGATGCAATTCATATCATACAAAATACTAAGAGCTGAAATCCAAATTTCTACTTATTCACATATTTGCAAATCACTTGTTTATCATATCACCAAGATATTGGCATGCCTACACCATGCATTAGCAGCTTTCTAACTAAAATGAGATACGCATGCTCTAAACAAGCTAACAATAATTGTGTAAAAAAAATTTCCCTATGTATATATTAACTACAATATTAAATACAGAATCTAGTGTACCTGTATAAGTTTCAACACATGAGGATCAGAAAAACCAAACATATCAGCACCCGATTTGAAGAAGCTCTCAGATGCATCTTCAGTCTGCAAATTATCACAACTGCTTGAATGCATCTTTCTTATCCTTTCGTAAATTTTGTTCCAACACGTTGAAGGATCTGGTCCATCAAACTGCATGATAAAACTTTACAATGATACAACTGTATCTAAATTACAGCATAATGTACAAAAAAAAGAGCAAAAACAATGTACAGAAAAAGAAAGATTAAAATTGAAGTTAATAACAGATGAGTACCTGATCTCCGTCATCTGTTGTAACTCTAAACACTGGTCGGGATTTTGTGCCAGCATCTCGGAATACTTCCATCTTATATACAGAACATACAGATGGATCTGAACTCCCAACCCAGAAAAAGGGGAAAAAATTAAAAGAAAAGCACCACAAAAGGAACAACAGCATTAATTCAAACAAGTAGAGTTATTAAATGCATGGAAATGGTATGGAAGAATTATGTTAACAACCTGATAGTGAAGGAAACTTTCTAGTAGCTGTATAACCTAAAGGACAGATAGATTCCTCACCATCACAGCAATCCAGATCTTTAACCATTTTACCTACAATATCATTTGATTTGCCAAAAGTTGATGCATAGATATAGAACGAAAACAAGTCATTTAAGCATCATAGTTGAAGATCATTACCAAGTTTTAGAACTTCAAGATCCCCTACAATAAAAGGGCAATTTTTAGGGCTCTTGAGTTTTCTCTGTTCTATTTCAGTGCTTAAAAACATCTTCTTCGAGACAACATTACCTTCATCCTCTTCACTATCACCTCTAATATTTGTGCCAAGACCTTTACGCAACTGTAGCATACTCTTTGGAAGCTTTTGTCTACTAAGATACCTGATTGATTATAACATGCATTATAAACTTAGAATGAGATCCAAGTGAATAAATGAAAAAACAGCCAAAATTTTGGTCAAACAGTTAAAGAGAACTATAGATGTCTGTGAATACATTTTTGCTTCCTCCAAGCTTCGGATGAAATCCAATTTCTTGCATTTCAGGTGGAAAGAAGATAGGAGCCCTTTAAGAAATGAGATAACCTGCTTAGATTTAACCCTGGAGATCACAAAATTGTAACCATTGTGTTACACTTGAAACAGGAGACTATGAAAAATGGAAATACATAGATATCTATGAAGTATAATAGGTGGACACCTAGCAAAATCATGGGTGCCAAAAAATTGAACAAGCACCGATTTTTCTCCTGAGATCTTGCTTAGACCTCGACGAATACTAACGAAAGACTCATCCAAGACGACTGCTGGCCACACAGCATGACCTGTATGAACAAGCATTATAAGCCTAATCATACAAGGGATTAAAGAATGCTATAACGCCGACATATCTATATCTCTTTGTAATAAAAACTGTAGTGTGCTAATTATACTAATTTTATGTTCAATCAAAGTAAATAAAGTTCAAGTCTTTATATGCATCAACTCAAAAAAAAAAAAAAAAACTGACTTCATATTAGCAAAGAGACAACAAGCATAGAGTGTAACTCTTGACAGGAAGACTGTAACCTATGGTGTAAAAAAGTGAATAGGCATATATGAATGAAAAACATTGACAAATCCCAAGGGGTGAAACCAGCTCCTAAATGAATAATATCACATCGAGTTCAATAATTTATGCAAATCCCAATGTCCTTACCAGTAAGTTTGGCCCATATGATGTCCCCAGGCTCGATATCATGACAATCATCAAGATTAGCAGCCAGTACAATCATCTCATTGACATCAAGGTCATCCGTTTCTGAACAATGAAGATCGCAGGTCAATTGTAGACGTTTGATCTCCTCTGGAGACACGTGGAATTTAATTCTTTCTTTAGATAGAACCACCAGTTCTTCATCACCGTCTTCATATTCAACCTATTTTCGTCATGCCAGTCGTTAAGAGAACAACATCATTGTGTAGAATAACTGCTTCAAAGAATTACGCATATACAACATCAAATGGGGGTAAAGAAAACATTACATGATGGCGGTGGCTCTCTAAGTCGTACTTTGCAATGCGGCCAAAGTACCAATCAGCATCCAACGGCCAGTAAACCTTTAGTAATTTAATAGCCAGGTAAGTAAGTTGAGGGAACAAAGAATTTATAAAACGAAAGAGGTATAAAAATCACAGCTTACCTTGCATTGTAATCCCACAAATATCTGGGGATCCACGCCATCAAATTTCAACCTGTTTTCCAATATCAGAAGCTTATTTATACTATAATAATTCTTTTGCAACAATGAGAAGAAACAAATGAAATTTCTCTGTGATTAAAACATACCGCACCCATCTCTTGGTGCGACTTGCGGTGGTGGATGATTTATTTGTATTGTCAATCTCAGTTGCTTCATTTGCATCCCCATTTTTCTCACAAACACTTGTGCTTTTATTTTTGCTTCTTCGGCTATGACCAACGCTAGCATCAGTAATTCTGTTTCTAGGTCTCTGAGATGATCCTCTCAATCTTGGAGTACTAAGGCAAACCGAATCAAGCCCTAAATTAACAAGCTCCTGACTCGTTTTCCTCTTCTTGTTACTACGATTAACCAAAACCCCAACGGAACCCACCACCCCGCCTTCCCCATCAAATTCAACATTCTCAGCTTTCACTTCGACAACAGAAACAGTTTTCAGATTCGAAATGAAAGTATCATAACCAGATTGTCCTTCGAAACTACCACTCCTCTTACGACGGCGACAGCGAGAGTAAAAGTGAACGACTGGAGGTTTCGGTGGCGGTGGTTTTGGATCCACTGAAACACCATCTCTATTGTCCTCCAAAACCGATAATTTCCTAGCTTTCACCTTCTTAGACATGACATTCGAGTAACCACTACAGGGAGATGTAGCTGAGTAAACGAGGTCAAGAGGAACGTACCTCGCTTCACGATGATGATTATGATTATGATTATGATCTTCTTCCGATTGAACCACCACCCTCACCTCTTCCGGCGTTGCTTCTTCTTCCTCTTCTTCGTCTTCTCTGTGCTTATTATTGGCGGTAGGGGTTAACAATTGAGAAGAAAATGCCATTCGATGCAACAAAATTGGGGATTTTGAGAGGCTAGTACGACATTGTAGCTAGGGTTTCGAAATTAGTGTAGCAGTGAGGTTTTCGGACGAAGGATAGAGCTCTATTCCCCCAACAAGAACCAGTTTCCCGCCCCACGAACAAAAGAGAAGGCCATCAGCAGTGAAAATAAATAAAGAAGAGAATAGAGGAGGAGGTTGTACTCCTTTTATAAGGTAGAGATATTTTTGTTTTTACCCCCTAAGCATATGCTTTTAGTACATCTAGGTCCTGCTTTTTTGAAAAGTGACATATAAACCCCTCTATTTTTGTGCAAACATAATGAAGTATATTGTGTTTAAAGCATAGGATATAAAATTCACAAAATTTTATAAAATGCATGTGGAAACGGGAGGAATGATGTAACGCCTAAATTTTCAAACCAAATTTTTATTTAAAATAATAAACTTTAACGGTAAAAAACATTTGCTCAAGCGTCATTAATCAAAAAGCAACGGAAATAAATACTAAACGTAACAGTTTGAATATGAATAGTTTGGGAAAGAAACATAGTTTTCATCTATTTGCCGAACCGTCAATCCTTCACTAGAGTTCTGCCTTTGTCAACATTTGGACATGGAGAAAACAAAACAAATAAGCAAAGTTTAGTGAGCAATTTGTACTAACATTTACTATGCATAGTGTGCCTACAACATCATATATCATTAGAGAAAGTCTACACAAATACCGTGCACACCCAGGGCACAACACAAAGCTGGACCTACTCTCCACACTTAGATGCAACCACCAGTTGGATTTAAGAAGTCTACAATACCACACTACTAACTTCAATGGCGAGCAAGACCGCGCCTCGATGGTTTGATAAACAAGCCACCAATCTACATTAATCTTTAAAACATATTCACATACACAATCTTCTATACATGTAATAAAGCGTAAACACATTAACACATATTTGCATACAATGAAGGTAAGTACACAATACTCAGCTTAGATCCACGAAATCTGCAAACACGGTAGAATTGTATTGTTATGGCTAACACGAGTAAATGTAACGTCCGGAATTTTTTTATTCGTGCAACATAAAAATCTCAATAGTATAATAAACATATTGTCAAAACAAACTATGAGATTTGTAAAAAAAATTCTCTAATGTTGCACAAGATCTCATAATTTTGTCCACTGGAAGCCTCGTCCACTGCAACATCCGAAAAAGGATTTAGAAAACAATAATGAGCAAAAAGCATAGTGAGCAACACAGTAAGGTACTTAAAAGATCACAATCAACATGCAATAGACAAAATAACTCTATTATGTCATAAATGTCACAACCAATTCATAAATTAACTCTAACATACTTATGTCACTCGGGTTGTCATTATTGCCACTCGAGCTCACTTTGTGCCATTCTTGACTATCATTTTACCCCTCCGGATACTCTTTAACACTCTTGGCTATCATATAACTATTCGAGATACTCTGGACCACTCTTGGCTATCATATTAACCCTCAGGGTACTCTATACCCTGTGCCACTATTGGCTATCACATATAAACTCTTCTAATGTAACATATTAGTTAGACAAAAAACTCTTAGGTTAGTAAATATTATTCAACTCGTATGAATTCAAAACACTCAATATACAGCTATGTATTAAACACTTAGCCATATTGGTTCACATACACCCATTTTGACTTACTCCACACCGGTCATTACAAACAACACTAATACAAACTCATCATTTCATCTTTGTATTATTTGATTAAGTATGTTTAAATACATACTTTTATCATCTCTAACTATTTATCATAATTCACCTATTACATCTATTTATCCTCTTTATTTATATAATACAATATTTGTATGTTTATACATACGCACTCACATCACTTTTAAGTATTCAATCATATTTTATTTCTCTTGTCTCTTAATTTCTCTTTATTTACTTCTCATCATAATACTCTCATTAAGATACACCTCAATATACATATATTCTCTTATCGCTCGACTCTTTTTGTTGCACTCTACTCATTCATTATTGTACATCATCATTTACATGTATAATTACATTAAATGTAATATTTACATGTATAATTACATTAAATGTAATATTTACATGTATCTTTATGCTCAACTACTTATTCCCTTTTTATAAGTTTTCAACATTCTATTTAATCTTATATTTTTTATTAGCACATTTCTTCATCATATGTTGATATATACACACATACACACACTATCGCTCTTGTTGTATTTGAACAATATTATTTAATGTAGCACCCCAATTTCCACCATGACTTGAGGCTTGACTATGCCGCCATGACATGGTCCAGAGCTTGGACGTAAAGCTTGGCATACACTAAGGTCCTGCTTGGCTTTACTTGTTATAAGCCATGTTTTTTAAGCGTGTTAGAGGTATTGAGTCATATAAGTCAAATATATATAGTTATTCGGTTATAAGAATGGTTGAATAGGTTGAAAACAAAAAAAAAGATCGATGAACTACGTTATAAACATATAAGTACGTGTTTTTAATATTTGTTTGTATAATGTAATACCCGAACTTTCGAAAAATAAATAAAAGAATATTTTATTGAGGAGATGATATTTGTGTTGGGTTAGGGATTTAATGGTGGACTAGTTAATTTAATTGGGCTTGAATATATGTGTATATATATATATATATATAAAGTTGGATAAATGGACTAATGTAGATAATCCATTTGGGTTAAGCACTATTGTGCTTAATCAAGTGGAAGTTGGGCTTAGGCCTTTTTAAAAGAAAGTATATAAAGGGGTTTAGGGCACAGCCCCCAACA
>JAUEJL010079912.1:0-27480 GCA_032274825.1 Drosophyllum lusitanicum
ATTCTTTTAATGGTTTATATATGATTGTTTATATGTCAAATTTGGGTTGTAATATGTACTTATTATACTTAGGTACTTGAGCTGAAACAACAAGTACAAGAGTTGCGTGAACAGAACAGAGGCTTTTAAAGGAAATGGAAGAGTCCCGCAAGGAAATGGAACAGTCTCGAAAGCGAGAGTTGGAAGAGTCTCGCAAGCAAGAAGAAGAGATACGAAAGGCTACTGATGATCAGTTTAATCAACTACAAGAGATGTTGCTTTCACATTTTCGTGCTAACCCTCCCCCTCCTAGTTAATTATTTAGTTGTATGTTAATGATAACTTAAATTTCAAACATTATAACTTTATCGAATGATAACCTTACTCCAAACACTATTATAACTGTATTGAATGTGATGTGATCTCTTATTTTGGTATCAAATGTACAAAACTATATATAGCTGTAATATTAAAAATCCGTCGCTATTTCTACATGTATTGACAAATTCCGTCGGAAAGGAGACCGTCGCTAATCCGTCGGTAAGTCACGTTTCAAGTGTTTGATGAAAACCGTTGCTAATCCGTCGCAAATGGCCGCCGGTAATCTGTCGCTAAAATTCCGTCGCTAATCCGTCGTTAATCTCCGACCTTTTAGTGGCGCCCGCATTCCGTCGTAAATTTGTGGAAACCGTCGCAAAAAATCGACGCTAATGTATTAGCGAGGAACATATTACCGACAGGCACTTTCCGTCGCAAAACGCGATTAGCAACGGTTTTGACCGTCGCAAATCTGGATTTTTCTAGTAGTGGAATGAAGTAACCCATGACTTAAAACCAATCAACGATGTATGAAGATACCCCCCTTTCTCATGCAATTTATTTGCATTTACATTAAAAAATTACGTGATCAATTTATTAAAAATAAGTTATAGATAGATAGAAATATTTATTTATCAACAGACAACACGGCACATTATATGTTCGTAACTTCGTATTTGTCAACTAGTTTCATATTATAATTTATATTTATTGGCAGTTAATTAAAGCAGGCCTTACTTTGTCTTCCTCGGCATCTTTTCTGTTTTTCCTGAGTTTTCGAAGATTATTTGTGTGTACATGTATGTGCCTCATTCATGCATGCATGTATATATGTTATATATTTGAATGTATATGTATGTGTGTATGTCTCAATCATCAAGATCAATAACAACCAGATCATGTTTCTTTCTCTCTCTTCTCCTCACATTACCATGTCTCATTTTTCTATCTCTAAACTCCACACACCGTGATCTCAACAAACCCATCTCCGGCGCCACCGTTTTTGACGCTGGTGCCACCCTCAAGATCAGACCCGGATACACCACCTACGATACCTACATCAGTCACCAGCTTCACAAGACCACCAACCCGAAACTCCGACAAATATGGACCACCCGAGACTGGGACCGAAAGATTCGTGTCTTCTCCGGGTTCTTTTCCGACCTAAAGCAGAAAAACCTGCTATCCAATTCATCAAAAGCGCTCTGTGTCGGGGCCCGAGTCGGGCAGGAGGTGGAGGCTTTGAAACGGATCGGGGTGTCGGATTCAATCGGGTTGGATCTTGTTCCGTACCCGCCACTCGTGATCCGAGGCGACTTTCATTCTCAGCCGTTTGATGATGAGACTTTTGACTTTGAGTTTTCGAATGTGTTTGACCATGCATTGTACCCTGAGAAGTTTGTAGGGGAGATCCAACGGACGTTAAAGGTTGATGGGATCTGTGTGTTACACGTGACGTTATCTGGACGGTCGGATCAGTACTCGGCTAATGATTTGTATAGTATTGAGCCGCTGGTTAAGCTGTTTAACCGTTCGGATCTTGTTTATACGAGGGAAATCGACGGGTTCGGGTTGGATACTGAAGTCGTGTTTAGGAAAAAGAAAGGCATCTAACGGTCATGATTTTTTGTTGTTAATTTCCTTTTCTTTTCTCTTCCAGATATTCCATTTATTGGTGGCAAACATCGTGACTCGTTAGCGTAGGTTAATATGGGTTGGTTATCAACTAAAAACGGAATTTTTTTATTGATAATCAAGATTCTAATTAACGTGCGGTTTGACGTCACGGCATAGTCAAGCTTCAAGTGTTGAGTTATAATGACAATTTTGTATTTAAATTATAATATTTATATATAATTATACAAATAAAAAATAGCACATAATTATAGATTTATGACATAGTTTATTAATCATTTTCTTTGTTTTTTATATCCAAATATCATTAAAACCGAATTATTGGCTACTTAAATTGGCTAGAATTTCCAATTGATTCAGTTTTTTTTTTTGAATAGGGAATTTGGTGGGTTGGGTCCACAGTGATATCCATATAAGACAGTATGCGAGCCCCAAGCCACGCATCATGAGAGAGTAATACCCTCCACCATTTTTTTAAGAAAACATCTATTACCCAGACTTGAACCCAAGACCTGAGCTATGGGGTAAAACTCCATAAAATTAAAATGATTCAGTTAATGGTGGTTTACATTTTACCAAATAATAATACTTTAAATTATTTATTAAAAAGCCTAACATAAAATTAAAATGGAACAGCCGACCAGTTAGGTAAAGTCGGTCTAGTATTTCACATCATCACATGCATTGTAGATTTTGGACCAAAAATTAATATAATTATTATTAATTTCTCCAATAACCCCTTCAACTTTCACCATATTTTTGCACAACGATCCAAATTAATGATGCTAGAAGATGGAAATTTCAACTTTCAAATGTCCACTATCCTATGAACGTAGATGCTAGAAGAGTAGAATCAGACAAATTAAAAAAATTATTAGACGATCTAACAATTCATTTAACAAACAATTTAATCTTGATTATTTATTATTATTAATTAAAAAATTAATTTTGACTTTTTAGAATCTAGTATTAAAAACAAATAAATAACACACAAATATACATCATTACTTAAAATTATACACGTGATACACATCATTCTTAAATTATACACGTGTATTTATAATAATTATATTATTATTATTATTATTATTATCACGTATATATTATTCTAATTTAATTAAAAAATCCTAACAATTCTTTTACTTACATTTAAATCCAAATTAGAAAAGATAAAACATTAAACAAAATAACAAACAACTACAGTATCGATGTTGATTCCCCTTCATTTATTATATTTATCATTTTTAATCATTTATTTATTTTCCCATGTATTTACTTTAGTGTGATTTATTTACCGTTTTGACTTTTTATCGTAATAAAATTATACATCATTCTTAAAATTGTTATCAGATTGAAATTAATTTTCTTTTGCGCATACAATACAATTATATATTTAGCTAAACGAATATAGAATAATACTTTTATATATATAATTACGGTTACCCGTGTGTTTACACGGGTATTTAAACTAGTATATTATATAACGTTTGTTTCGTAGAATTCGAACAAATGAAATTGATTTTAATTTCATTCAGTTCACTTATGTAATGGACTTTCCCTTACTTGAGGGAATGTAAATATTCCAACAAATGAGATTATGTTCAAAAACAAGTTTAGCAAATACAATACAACACAAAATTTATTTCAATTATATTCCATTTATTCGAATTTTGTGAAACAAACAGGACAATATTACTACTGGTTTAGGTAGTCCTTAGAGTAGTCGGAGTGGTCACCTCCCAGCACACCAATTACACCGCCACGTCAGCTTTTCATTTCCACCACTCAGTTTACCACTCAAACCTGTAATGGTCACTTCCAACCACACCAAATTCTGGAACCCATCTTAATTATTAATTTTATATTTAATAATACTCAATAAAAAATATAAAAGTAAAAATAAATTTAGTAAATTTAATAAAAAAATACTTAATATTTCATAAATTAAAAAAAGGAATAAAATAAAAATGCATAAAATACATTAGAAATTACTCGTCAAATTTTATAAAGACTATGAAAGTGAATTACATTACTTTGACCAAGTCAAAATTAATTTTCTTGAAATGGAATAACCTTTTAGGCTAATGGTACAAAATATTTAAGCAGTGTCTTATTTATTTCAAATAAAAGTTGGAGTGGAGTAAATAAGAAAGAATAGAAACTCAAAATTAAAGCATTTAGAATTCAAACAAAAAAAAGCATAATACCCCACCTTTTGCTATACCACGAGCGCGATTTCTACCCCCCCAAACAAGCCAACGGCGACACGGTGGAGTGGATTGCTACCTACCGCTACGCGTTTGATCCCACTCCCGGTTGACCCCATCCATCATACCGTATGCTCTTAGAGTTGGAAAATAAGAGGTAGATCGTGGTAAAGTATTTCAGCCGATACAATTATTTTGATTAATAAAATGATATATGATGTATGTATTAATTAATTATCAAAAACACCTTTTTTTTAAAAGTTGATTTTCTAGCTATATTAAAAGAGAGTCTAATTAAAGCTGTAATTCACATTTTTAACTTAAACCTATAGCTAGTATAGACATTAGGCTTGTGAGACCATTTAAAACCGAAATATACAAAGTCTTTTTTTTTAATCAAAAAGCATTCAATTAAAGACGGTGAACCATACAACCAGTAGACATACTAATAGAATGTCCCCGCCTATTTCTACACAAATTAATCTTATTATATCTACATACATACGGTACCAGAGAGCTTATAGCCTAGCGGTATCAAGCTGTTGGAACTTGAAAGATGTTCTTTATGACCATAGATTCAAGTCTCGTTGTGGACAAAAGGTGTAGATTTAGGGTTAGATCGGTGTGTGCGTGTGTTCTGCTGTTTAAAAAAAAATCTATATACACACGGTTCGATCTGGTTTATATAGATTCTTTTTAAATGAATACTAGGAAATGAACCATTAAAGTCGGTTTTATATTATGAATAGGAAGAATATAATCTTAATAACAAAACATGCAGAACATGAATCACATATTCTTGTTCATCCTAAGATGCTAAAATTACACAAATCAAAACAACATTCACTTCTAGAATTTGTAGAATTTCAAAAGGCAGAGCAAACGTCATCACTCGTTCTTCCTAGAATCCTTAAGTTGTCCCCTTTTTCGGATTTTAAGACAGAAGTTGTATCGCCAAGCATCAACTACAAACTCGGGCAACAAGTAAAGCAAACCCCAAATGAGCGAGTGTGGCCAGTAAGGCGTGCAACGAGGCTCGTGCCCTAACCACCTCAACCCTGCTTTTGCATATCCCGTTGGTGATGGTACAAAGAAGGAAGATCTCTTGATCGATGCCATCTTTGTCGCAACGTATAATGGGACCTATAAAATAGTTTTAAATTGTTCATACATTTTCAGAACAGATTATCTGGTCATTGCATCTACAAATCAATGAATAATCATTTCTAACCGGTTTTTAGATTGCGTTATGGGGAATATTTAGATGTAAGTTCTGAAAGAAATTATCTGATTATTGTCACGTCAAGTTGTAATCAGTTTTTATTTTCTAATGTTATGATAGCAGTCTTCTACTTATAAACTGATCAGTTTAATACTAGCTGCAACAAAACTGATTCTCAACAGGGTAGAGCAAAATCACGTATATACCCTTGAATTATCATAATATATAGATGGTTTACTACAATCTCTAGCTGCGTAAGCACATTCAAAAACGATCTTCTGCGATATTTTTTTATTACCAACCATTATCTAATTCTGATAACAGCTAAGGTTATATGATAGTAGCTTACTTATGTTTTGGCATCATGTCCAAACATAATGACTATACCCTTTTGAAATGTGCTAGTATAAAAAATGCAAGTGAAGCAAGAAGCTGGTCATCAGGTGATCAAATAAACAAACTAGCACAATTCGCAAAAGTATAACTATCAGTTCTTGATATTATTAGGAATAATTACTAAAAAGAATAACCCTTTTCATTACTAACATCACATGATTATGTTCAGAGTGCAGATCAAAACACCCTTGAGAATATCTCAGAAATCAAAACCTATGAAGCAAATTAAGTGAATATTTTACCTGGCACTGCACATCAATGCCACTTTTCTTGTATTCAACATAGAGACACCTTGAAAACTGATCAACATACCTAAAATGAACAACAAACATGAATTAGCAGTAATCAAGGTCCATAATGCAAAGCAAACCATAACTAAAAGCCGATATCTTTATCGTAAATCAACAATAACAATGTGTTAGCACTAATCAAGATCCCAACTGAATATCAAAAGCTCACAAAAAAGTGGAAAACTGAAGATCTTTATAGTAAATCAGCAACAAACATATATTAGCACTAATTAAGATCCAAACTGAAAATCAAAAGCTCAGTAAAAACCAAATATTTATCGAAAACTTACGCTTTTGTAGCAGCATAAACAGCATAAAGAGGATCAGAAGGAATCACAATAGCAGCACCAGATCCAATGTTGACTATTGCGCCCTTTTTTCTCTTGATCATCCCAGGTAACACTGTTTGAGTGACTTTTGTAGTCGCCTCAACATTGACTTTAATCAAATTAGTCAGCAATTCATCATCAACTTCATGAAAAAACCTAGCGTATGGATACGATACCCCAGCATTATTGATCAAAATCCCAACATCTAACCCTTCAATAGCTTCAGTAATCTTGTTGATTCCTTGTGATAAATCACCAGAAAGATCAAAAACAACTTCTTTGATCTGCGTTTTCACGGATTTCGATCTAATCTCAGATGAAACATCCTCTAATTTACTAGGGTTTCGACCCACCAAGATCAAATTAATACCATTTTTAGCTAATTCAATCGCAAAAGCTTTACCAATGCCATCTGTGGAGCCCGTAACAAGCGCCCAAGATCCGTATTTCTTGAGATTCTTCGAGGGTCTAAGGAAATTAACGTAAACCCATGTGAGGATTGTAGTTGAAGTCTTAAAGAAAGATAGAAAGCCTAACACAAAGAGGAAATTAAGCCATAAAGGTTGGGTTCCTAGGGTTTGCAAGACAGGGAGCACCATTTTTGGGGAGTTTAATTAGGGAATTTGAGGGAAAAACGATGGGATCCGGCAGATGGGTGCCGTGGATCAATTAAGAGGATTATATATAATAAATACTTCATGAAGTAGGCTGGTGGATTTGGTTGGCAGTTGGAACGATAAAATCTTTTGCAATATTATGGGCAGGCGAAATGGCGAATATGGATTACATGGAAATAATGTACACTCAGTCAGCGTTTGGTATGGATGATTGAGAGAGAGAATGGAATAAGTCATTCCGTCGTAATGAAAAAAACCTGTTTGTTAATCATGCAGGAATGGAATAAACCATTACACAAGGAATGCGATTCCTTCCATTTCATTCCATGGGGGAGGGGTGTTTTTTTCTCATTCCATCATGGAATGGAATGGAATTTAATAATTAATCTAATTTTTTATAGTTTTTACTAGTTAACTAATTTTTTAAATCTTTTTATGCTTAATATTTCTATCTAATAAATTATTGATCTACATACTTTTATTAAATTATTAACTAATTATGAATAAAATACATATTAGAATGTGTGTATAAAATATAAAATTTTGATAAAGAAAATATTATTTTCAAATAAAAATAAATAAATAAAAGAAATATTTCCTCTTTCTCTAAAGATGTCGTATGTAACGATTATTCTATCATAAATTTCATTATATATATAAAGACAATTTAATTTAATGACTCATTCCATTCCGTATGTAAAACAAACATGATAATAGAATGCAATAGTTCATTCAATTCCATCACCAATTCCATTACTTTGTTCATTCCATTCCTTCATCATTACATTACGTCAAGTACAAAGTAGTTTAAATATCTGCGTAATAACACGGGTAATCATGAAAGTATTGTTTTATATTCGTTTTTTTTTAATTTAATTCTTTTATGTTGACGAAAGAAACGTATAATATGCACTTTTTTGAAAACTAAAAGAATTTTATATTTAAGTCAGTTAGACATATAATTAAAAAATAAATGATGATAACTGTAAGAACAATATAAAAGTTTTTTACGATAAGTTTTATATTATAAATAATAATAATACTCATTGATAATGATAAGGAACTTGAATGTTTATTCCTAAATTAATGTAGTGGATAAAAAATTTGAGTTAAATAAATATTATTTACGGTTAATCTAAATAATTTTATTATATTAAATTAGTACATACGTTTCTATTCTTATTAAGGTATACTTGTGCTTTTAAATCAATTTAAAATAAGATAAATATATTGTCTAAGCAACTATATTTATTTTATTTTATAATCTAAATAATGTTTTTTGCTAACTATCCTATCTCCTAAAAGAATTCAATTTTAAAAATTGAGTTTTTAATTTTGACAATTTAAAGTCAAAATTAGACTTTCAATTTTGATCAAATGAATGGTTAGGATTTAAATATGATTAAATGAATGGCCAAGATCTTCTAATTAAATTGATGGAGGTTAGTCCTTTATATATATTAGAAGATTAGAAGATGGTATTTTTGTAAATTATAATAAGGATTTAAAAATATAAGAGTATCAATAATAATTAGAGCTAATTGCACCATTCATCCTTTATTTTTGCCTAAATTGTAGATTCGGTCATTTTAATAAACAAAAGTGCATGGATAATTCTTATTTCATGCTATTTGTTGCAACGTCGGTTCTTTACTCTAACTAGAGTTAAAGTTGACTGTTAGCCAAAGAAATTTTTAATCATTTACCTTATTATTCTTGTTATCAAACAAGATTTCCTCTAAAAAATAATAATTTATAAAGTTGAAAAGTACAAAATATAAAACACAAACACACCCTTCCAAGATCCACCGATCTTTTACACTGGCACCGACAAGCTCTGCCGGTTTCCATTACTTCTCCGGCAGCAATTAAACCACCCCAATCCCCACCACTAATTCAGACCACCATTGATGAACACACGAATATTGGCAGAGACGAATAACACACAGATCAACAGTAGCAAAAATCAAACAACTAAACCAAATAAAAAAATCAAACAAATTAATTAAACCCTAATTGACGAACCATAAAAAAATCCAACTGTGATTCATGAATTTTAATTAGGAAACGAGTTTCGGTTGTATGAACTCGATGTCATTAATGGACCAAGGTGCAATCCGAATAAACGGATGACTATTAATAATGATTTCAATAGTTTGAAACATCACATCATGTTATAATTAAATTAAGAACCCCAGTAGAATAAATATAACATTAATAATATAAGATATTATAATATGAATTGTAGCTTTGGAGTTCGGCTCAATAGAATGATGAACAAAACTGAATCTTGATCAAACATAGACTAATTATGAATGTATTTATATCTTTGGATCATTAGATTATGTTAAAGAAACATGATTAGGATATCTGATATGTACATTTGATGATCTGGACAGGGCCATGGACTCAAATCTCGATCGATCAGCGTGTTCTTCAGCAACACATGACTTTGTGCGCTATGACCCTCCATGCGCACAAGACTACATTATGCATCTTGTTCTATGCCGAAAGTTGTGTTGTTAGGGGACTGAAGTTGGACACCCATATATAACTATTGCAGAAACTATAAGATGTGGTGTCCACTTGCTTTTGCAATGATATCAATTGATGCTAGTAGGTTGTGGATTGATACCTATAGGATGAGTTAGCCATTGATAGCACACCCAACATTCTAAAAGGCTGTGTGACAAATGGTGTTCGCGTACCTAGTGTGCCGATTACTGGAGTGATGTCAGGTCCAATGGATTGGAACTTTCCGTATGTCATCACGTGGGTGTTGGGAAATACTTGTTGATCAGGTACTATTGTCACCTTCACCTGAACGACTACAACCGACACTTACTGGCTGGTGCAGATGAAGTTGCGATGGTGAATGGATTTAGAATCCATGTGTGCATGGGAGTCGTGCCCTCACGCATATGTGGTTGCTAAGCATGCGATTCGTAAACGGGTTTAGCAGAGGTTGTGTTGTTTGGTAATTTGTTCCTGTTTTGTGATGGTTCATGATTGATTATGGTGATTGGTTATCTCATGGGTGGGAATATATTGTGGTTGTTATATTCATCGTTGATTGTTTAAATGCTTTTAGGTTATTAAAGATTGTTTAATCCAATTTGTTTTTTACTCTTTTTTTATAATTTGTCTTGTACTCTTGCAAGTAGCTTGAGTAAGTGGTTTGGTGAGCTGGGTAGCTAATCTTAAAGTTGATTGATTTAATTAATTATTGGATGTAATGAATTTTGGAAGTAATAATGATGGTTATGCTATGAAACTATCTAGAATGTTCTATACATGGAGTAGTTTAAAGACTTCAGTTGCGATGATAAATGGTTAAAATAGGTTTTTTAAAGTCATAAAATTTGAAAACCACGTTGTTACATCCTCTTCAGATTTAGGGGAAGAAACTGAAATCTATATTCATGATCTTCAAATCCATAATTGTTCCAAATCTGGTAGAACATGAGTATCATCGATTAACAAAACTTGTTCTAAAATTGCTTCAAACGGTGTTCAATCGAGTATGTTTACATCAAATGAGTTCCTCACTTCATCGGAAGGGTTACGGAAAATCCTAAATTGATTGCAAGCAATTTCGGTGGTGGTGGCGATTTGTTTAGGTGGTGGTGATTATGTGTGTGTGTATGTGTGTCACAATTGTTGTACGGGTGATGCGATTTGTGACGGTAGTGGTGGTGATGAAGAGAGAGAGAGAGAGAGATTGAAAGTGACTAAATAGTAGTTAATGTGTGTAAAGAGAGATTGTGGACTGAGAAACGGTGGAGCGTGAAGGGGTTGTCAACGAGAGTGGTTGATAGTGTTGTGTGTGTGTCTCTCAAGCGAGAAAGAGTGGGTGTTCAATTTTTTATTTTTTAAAATAATAATTACCAAGAGAATTTATGTTTGGTAATGAAGATAACAAGGAAAAGGACTAAAGTGTAATTTGACTAATAGTCAACTTTAACTCTAATTATGACAAATGACCACTATTGCAATGAATAGTGTGAAATAAAGACCTACCATGCATCTTCTTTGATTAAAAATCTGAATTTGCAATTTGAAGAAAACTTAAAAACAAATAGTTGAATTAATTGTAATAATTTAATCAAGTGTAGATTAGGTATTCTAAATTCCAACTAAATGTGTGGCCCGAATGTTGCATTCCACTATCCTTCTGTCACATTTAAATATGATTTTCTTTTTTCTTTAAATTTAAATTAGGTTTTCTATCTTTTGTTTATATTAAAATATCTTAAAAATATTAAAACTAATTATATGAAAAAATAAACATTCTTCCTCTTCTATAAGACACTCAATTTGATATTTAACCCTTTTTTTTATCTTTATCTAGATTTTTAAAAATTTATATAAGTAAGTTCACATGTGAAAAATTACATATGAGATAGTTGAGATGTTTTTTGATTTTTCGTTTAATTTGTAGAAAATAGTTTAGATAGGTAATTATTGTACCTTTTCTAAATTTTCTTATCTTTTATATATTTGCAAATGTGTTAATTCACACTTGAATAAAACAAAGTTTCTCATTGCAATAGGATTTCAAAAGGCAATTGTTAAAATACAAAATTAATTATAAAACATATGTTCACATGTGAAATGACGTTCGTTCATATGTAAAATGTTGTTATTTTACAAGTGAAATTACTCATTTCACATATGTTAGATTATGCATGATCAGACGTCCATATTACAAAACTAGTTTACGAATATTGTAAAGAAAAAGAACATATATAAACAAACAAACATCTAATTTTACCTGATTTAAATGCTTTCAAACTTTACAGATTTATTTAACATATAAGTTTGCATAAAATACTTATAAACAAATATCGAAAACAAGTAGGACAATATTTAGTAAATCAAGTAAGTACTTAAAACAAGTACTAATGATGGTCTTCATATACCAAACAAAAGTAAAAGTAAGTTCAATAACATCAACACATAACAAAGATAGTAAATTGTATAAAAACAAACACCCAATGATGAAGTTTATACAAGGTCGCTAACACCTTACACTATAGTAAAACTCTAATCATAACACCAAACAGAAGGCTAAAAGAGGAGGGACATACACCATACATGGTCAATTGAACAACAAAAAAAGCCAAATGAGAATATAGTGTTTGATGGTGGAGGTTTGTGACAGTAGTTGGTAAGTACCATTGGAGTGATCGTAACCAGATCTACCAAATTTGAAAACGTAACATCGAATAAGTTAATAGCAGTGACAACAGTTGGTCAATGGCATAGAATCTATTCGTCGGAGATTGTGGGTTAACCTAGTGGTGGCAGCGAAGGTTCTTGTTTGGTGGCGGAGGTTTGTGGGTAGAAGCAGTTGAGGCGCATGAAGTGACGTAGAATCTTTTCATTGTAGGTTATGGGTTTAGTCATGATAGTTATAAAGGTGATTGTTGATTAGGACACTAGTTGTAGTTGGAGGAGATTCTTGCAGTCTCGTGTCATTATTGGTTCAAATGAAGAGCCAGGAAATGTTGGTTCAAATCTTGTGCCCTCAATTGATGTGCGATTCTGGTGTGCAATGGGTCCGATAGTGTATATACGTACATATAACGAACTTGAAAATAAAATCCGGTTAAGGCTTCACATCTTCACAAGCATTGCCAGACAACAGAAGCACTACTTCAACGGGTGAGCCTCTGATTGGTGACCCCCAATTAGGTTTAAATTTTCGACGATACTTTCTTCTCTGTCTCTAACCATTGGTGACCCTTAATCAGCATCGATGAACCTCTAATTTTCTTTCATATTCAAGATTCATATCACTTCATTGTATATTTAATTATGGTACTCAAGTTTAACTGGTTTGGCATGGTGTTGCTTCCAACAACAAAAAAACAAAAATAAAATAAGAAATAAACATGAAACCCAAAGAACCTGAAACTGGAACTGTTAAACACCCTAATATTATGTGTATATAAGATGTTTTTTTCCCATGTTGATAGTTCATGTATTACACAAAAGAAAACTATAGAGTTTAGTTTTTATAACCGCTAAACACACACTCTCTTTAACTTAATTCTAATTTTACACCATTTTTTGACTTAAACCAACAATCTAGTGTGGCATCTAAACATCAGATATCGCTAGGCTATAAGCTATTTGATAACTATAAAATTTATCGTGCGTATAAATTTAAAGTTAAAAAGTGTTTTATAAGTTATGGACTTATGGTTTCAGGGTGTGTTTGGTTGCACGGAATGTAACGATGAAAGAATGAAATGGACAAGATAATGGAATTGAATGATCAATTCCATTTCATTATCATGTTTGTTTTACATACGGAATGAAATAAGTCATTGTATGCAACATCTTTAGAGGAAAAGAAAATATTTCTTTTATTTATATATTTTTATTTGAAACACATATTTTCTTTATCAAATTTTTATACTTTATACACACATTTCTAACATGTATTTTACTTTTAATTAGTTAATAACATAATTAAAGTATGTAGATGAATAATTTATTAGATAAAAAGTTTTTAAAATTTTTGTTAAGATCATTATAGAAAATATCATATTTAGTAAATTTTATAAATTAATATGTAGAAATAATTTTATTAATGTTAGTAAAAAACTATAACAGATTAGATTAGTTATTAAATTTCATTCAATTCCATGATAGAATGAGAAAAAAACACCTCTTCTGTATGGAATGAAATGAAAGAAATCACATTCCTTATTTAATGATTCATTTCATTTTTGCGTGATTAACAAACAAATTTTTTTCATTACGATAAAATAATTTATTTTATTTATTCTCTCAATCATCCATACAGAAGGGTGCGGCCAAAATGGCAAAATGAAGTTTTTTATTGAGTCAATAAATTATAAAAGAGTTGATAACACAAAAAACCCTATCAAACACTGTCAACCGCCGCTTCACCCGGCTGACTTAACGACGATCTTAACGCAGCAGCGGAGGCTAAAAACAGGTCCACTTCCATCTCCCCAAAGTCAAAGTCAGCATTTTTCATAGACAGTGACTCACTATCACCACATGGCATATGCTCATTCGTGAGATATTGCTACTGGACATATAATGGACAATTAAAGTCAAAACTGAGTTGCCACGTCGGATAACGGTGCCGCCAAAAGGCCGTTTCCAAAAGAAAGTGCAAATGCAACCGACTTTATCGCTTCAAATGCCATAACAACCAAAACCTCAACATTTGCCTCCCTCGTATTATTGTAATATACTAGCTTTAGTCCCTGCCATTTTTACTAGCTTGTGGGTGCGATGCGTAATCCTTTTCCCCCATCATCTCTCGCTCATTCTTAACAGTTAACAATACCATACCATATATAAAGAAAAGAATGAAATTTCTTAACTGTAGTTTTTAGAAAAAATTATAGAAAATTATGTATACATATGTAGTGAAAAGTTCATTTGAGAACCGTTTTTATTGCGAGAACCGCGAGAACCAATCTTAGCCGTCCAATTCCCCTCCTTTAATTGGATTGCCCACCCATTAATTCCTTACATGCACATTGCCACACCAATCCCTCCACGCTCTTCATCTATGAATTCCATTATCCAAAATGAACGGCTAAGATTGATTCTCGCAATAAAAACGGTTCTCAAATGAACCTTCCCCTATATATATATATATATATATATACATATACATATGTGTGTGTCTGTCTTCAAGAACCAATCGTGACCCTCCATTCGGTACTTAATCATTTTAATTTCTTATATCATCAAGAGTGTGAAATTGTTAAATATGTTTTATATTGATTTTCTCTTTTCATCTTACATCAGCGCCATCACCGATGATCACCACTGCCACCGAACCGTTGCTGTTGTTACTGCCGCAAAGAACACCTTTAAACTGCACATGAAAAAAACCCAACCTCCATTGTAGACAAATATATGACCCATGATGCTAGGTTATAATTGTTTTATTTGTGTTAATGTTATTAGATACTTATGTGCAAACATAATGGATAGTCATATTATGTTAGTGTAACCTTTTACTTAGAAGAATACCTTTTCAAGAAAAAGTACAATAATATTAGTGTCAAATTAAAAAGAACAAAATACTCGTTGATTTGACATAATCTTTATAATTTAAATTTTTTGAATGTAGAGATAATTTTACAAGCATCAGAGTAATATTTGACGTTAGCTTTTTATGTGTTCAACATTTTATGAGATAAAAATATAACAATATGGATGTCAAATCGAAAAGAATAAAATACTAAAAAACTTGGTATAGTTTTGAATGATAAAATATATTTTTATATTAAAAGTATATGGGTGATGTTTGACTAATTGGTATATATGAGATGTATCTTAACAATATAAATCTTGTAGTTATGTAATTTTTGACTTAGTCAATGTATAAGCGTTATTTCATATTTACATGTCACTATTAACGTTATCATTTAAGTGTCACCTAATCAGTTTTCTCTCTGCTCTGTGAACAATATATATTACATTGTCATACACAACAAAAAATGTATATTAAGACAATATTACCTTTAAACATATAGATAAGAAAATAAATTGCAATTTTATAAAATTAAAAAAGTTATAATTGTTATATATGACAAATCTTTGATATGTATAAATCATCTCTTTTTAAAATATGTTATGAGTAGGTAAATCACTAAATCTAAGGTTGTCAATTCGGATCGGATTTGTGTTATTTGGTTTATGTCATTCGAGCTGGGGTTAGTTTCTTTTCAACCCAACTTTGACCCATTTATTTTCAAGTCAGGTTCAGGTCGTGTCGGGTTTGTGTCGACCCACTTCGGCCAAATGTGATCGACGAGTAGTTTTTCGGTTTTTGGATACGGTTTATTGTTTAAACTACGATTTTGTTTATCATTTTTTCAAATTCAATTTTTGCTTTCCAACTTTCGTTAAGAATTTCGAAAATGATTTTCGTTTATATTTTAATTTCAATATTCAATGTTCGTTTCGATTGTATTTGAACTTTAAATTTTGTATTTGTTTCGGTTTGATTCAAATTTTGATTTACTTTTTTATTCAACTTATATAAATTAATATAATAAAAAATATGATGTACTACTATTTTACCAACTACAAATAAATAATGTTATCAAACAATCGAATAATTTAAATTAATTCATCATTAAATATAATTATGAATCGAATTCAAAATACTAAAGTACTACATATTAAGTAATCAAATGTCAAAGTATCAAAATCATATAGTCAAAATAACAAATATCAAAATGATGTACTATTGTTTCAACTGTAAATATTTTATTGTTTATTTTAAGTTTTTAATATTTAAGGGTTTTGTACTTTTGTTTGGCAAGTTTTATTGCGTTAAGATGTCACTCTTTTATTTGAATTCACAATCATTTTTTCAAATTTGAATTTTAGGTATTAAATAAAATTTTATAATGTTATAGTTTTACCCTTAAAAGTGTAATACAGGTCACTTTCGGTTGTCAGGTTAACCATAACCCGATCTATTTATTTTTGTGTCAATCTCATGTCAACACGCTTTTGATCCTTTTCGAGTTCGTATCACTTTTTATGTATCAAATTCGGATCGGGTTTCACGTCGACGCCTTTAACTAAATCTAAAATCCAAAACTCGAGGAGGTCAAAATCAAAGATATTGAGGTTAAAGATCTTCCAATATTAAAGAAAGGCCTAAAAGGTTACCCGCAGGCCTACCACCAACACTCGCCTCCGCACCCACCTATCATAGAATATTATTATTATTATTATTTATTTTAAAGATCCATTTTTGCAATCCACGTACTCTCTTAATTAGCACGTACATGGATGATAGATGTCCATATCATAGAATTTAATTAAGTCTAGTTAATTACCAAAAAGATATGAAAAAACACACACACATATATATATATTGAAAAGTTTATTTGAGAACTGTTTTTATTGCGAGAATCGCGAGAAACAATCTTAGCCGTCCAATTCCCACTTCTTCAATTGGATTGCCTATCCATGAATTCCTTACATGTACTCTGCCACACCCAATCCCCCACGCTCTTCATCTATGAATTCCATTATCCAAAATGAACGGCTAAGATTGGTTCTCGCAATAAAAACGGTTCTCAAATTAACCTTCCCATATATATAGGTACACTAATCTCTACAATAAATACGAGAAACATTATATATAATACTTAAAATATGATAAATAAAAATTTGATCAACCGTATTTCTATCAAATTTTTATATTTAAAAGAGTTAAAAGTTGCTGAACACAAAAATTGTATCCTCTATATTTTTTGAACAATAATTGTGTGAAACTCGTAGCTAGTCAAGACATTTCGATTATTAGTATGGACAAATTATTTAAATTTTCACACTTATGAACATTAAAAATTAAAAAATAATTCAAAATTTTATAAAAGTTCACGCTCTTATAAAATTTTATAATTGTTAATTAATTACTAAATTTATGAAATAAAAAATCATGCATTTTTAAAATCAACTCTACACTTTTATAAAAGTAATATTTTAATTATTTTTATAAAAAATATATAAAAAATATTTTCACAAGTATAAGTGTGAGAATTTTTAAAACTACTACATCTTTTCATGGAGTGTGGAGAAATAATGTATCCATTATAGTAATCTTTAAACAATTTCGGTAAAAATATGACGTCTAATATAAATAAAAGACTAATTGAGATAAAAACTTATTGTTCGATCATAGTATTTAGTTTAACAAATCAATATTAGTTATATAATCTTGACCATCCATTTATTTAAAATTGAAGAATCAATCTTGACTTTAAAAGATCAAACTAATGCAAATATATTTTCAATTTAAACATAATAAGTCAATGATTTTTAATATTTCAACTTATTATATTAAAACGTTATACGATATATTTAATAAGTATAAAATGTTAAACAAAATTTTTATATGCCGGTTCTTACATATTTTTGAGAATTATTAATACAAAATTTATTTTATATATATATATATATATATATATATATATAGTATCGAATGTACAATACGGGTTTTGATAAATTATGTATTATAGATTGTATTTTAAGATTAATATTAAAATTTAAAATATATTTTATAGTATATAAAATATTTTATATATTGATGATTATACATCATTTTTGGTGTTATTATCTTTTTAAATCTTAAAATATCGTTTTTGTCCACCCTGATTTACAAATATCGTATCTACACTTTATAATATTTCAATATATCATATTTAACCAAAGTCTTAGTTTTATCATTTTAGAATATTTTATAATGATTTTAAATTCTTTTTAATTATAACTAATGAATACTTAACTTAATTGCCGCTAATTGCAACAATAATGATCGATGGTTTCTACAAGAATTACAATCACATTTTTTTGTATCATGATATTAAGTTTCTACCGTCACGTCTACCCTCTTCCTCATGTCAAGTCTTCCACCGCTCATCTGGGTGTAGACACTGTTTGTCATCATTTTTTTAATTCCCATTTCTTTCATGTTTTATAATTACTAGTTGAATAACTCGTGCACGCACGAGGTGAGCTTTAAAAACTAAAATATTTAACATGTAATAAAGCATAAATAAAATATATAAAACAATTTAAATAAACTGAATCATATCCATAAAAAAAATAACTAATAAAACAGCATATTTATCGAATGGTCGAAAATTGAATTAAGACGAACTTTCATATTGTCAGTACTATTTCTTTATATACTACATTCATAGTTTTATTTGTTAAGTTACTATCATCATTACAAAGATAAAACCTTGAGGGAGTTAATTATTTTCGGTGTGTACAACGATTCTTAAAAATGATATGAAAGTTTACCTTAACATATATTATCTGAACTGAAATATGATACCTCCATAGTGTTTAACATAGATATCATATAATTATTTATGTGTTCAACCTCTTCATTTGTTGGAATAAAATTACTCTCTTTTAAAAAATAATTCCGATCAAAAAGGTGTTCATTGATATCATGTACTTATTATGTGTTGAACATCTTTATTTGTTAAGCACCCATGTAATACATAGTTAGTCGTAATTATTTTTATATCAAAGTATAATTATAAAAACATAGTATATTAAAAATAAGAGTGAAACATCTAAGTATAAATAATTAATGATTCTTAATTTTAAAATCTTAAGCATTATTTTTAAATATAATTTAACCATAATTTCTCATAGTTATTACATAATTTCTCATTGTTATATTAACATTGTCTCAAAATTCGGATGTCAGACTCATAACCTTCTTTTTTAATATGGAAAGTTTTTGCCGGTTAATCACTTACAAAATGTGTGTTTATTAAAATCCCTAAAACGGTGTTATACTTCATTAATATGTTGTAGATATATAATCTCATATACTCTAAATAAAAAAATACCTCATAGAAAAAGATTACCGATTTAGTGATTCATAACATAAAAATTAACCGTAATTATGTTCAATGGTTTAGATTTTTGTAAAGAAGATAAGCAAAAATATATACCTATTCTCATTTAGAAAAGATTAAGTGTCATACTCTTGAAAATTGATCAAAAATTGTGGAAGTTAAAATTAAAATTTTTGGCCAAATCGAGAAAATGAGATGTTTTGATTTAGTTAATTGGCCGGATTTTTATTTAAGAAAGTTTTCTCAAAAATGATTTTCTTTATATATATATATATTTGATATTTTTTATACTAATTTTTAATATTTATCATTTTTAAAACTAACTCATGTATCGTACTTTAGACTATGCAAGTAACAAAACACACATATATTTTATTTTGCTATCATATTTGACACAACAAATATAGTAATTTATAACAAAATGAAAAGTACTAGCTAGACAAAAAGTATTGCGAGTCAATCTTTCATTTTAAAAAGATCATCCATTCCGACATGTGATCTCGAATCTAATTGATTAATTATTAGCCAAAATGTCATGATTCATCCGATGAGCAAAAGGACTAGAAGTGAAAAGCAAAAAGTTAACAACACCAAGTGGCTATCTATGATGCATTTTCATAAAGACTAGCTCATTAGTGGAAGCAAAAGGCCGGGGTGACCCTGCAGCTGCACCTTGACCGGCTTGAACATTATAAATTGATACATGATGTACTCACTTATTTTCTGATAAATGCCACATCATTAATCATCACCACTAAGCTTGTATACTATAGCAAGGCCGGATATACTTCTATTAAGAAATTTAAGCTCCTTTGAGAATGGAAATAGAGCAAAAGGGTGGCTTAGTTTCTGCTCATACAATTGATCATGGTTTGTTACATGACCATGCTACTTAACATAATTCAACTTCTTCCCTTTTCATTTTACTGTGAAGAAATTCAAACGTACGATTTTATATAATTGTAGATTCATGGAAGCAAGTCGGGTTGCTGCTAGTAACAGGCTACAGTTGCGGGTACATCTTGAGCTTTTCGAACCTCATGTTGGCACCACTAGGATGGACTTGGGGCATCATCAGCTTGATAGCGGTCGCAGGCTTTGCTGCCTATTCTAGCTGGCTTTTGGCTGGTTTTCACTTTGTAAACGGCCAACGGTTCATTAGATATAGAGATCTTATGGGTGATCTTTTTGGTAATTAATTATGTTCCCTAAAGATAAGAAAAATATTAGTTGATGCCAAATTTTATATATGCGCATAATTAATTGGTATTTTCTTTTATGTGCAGGACAAGAACTGTTCTATATTACTTGGGTTTCACAAATTTTTATCCTACTTCTTACGAATATGGGGTTTATACTTCTTGGAGGGAAGGCCCTCAAGGTAATTAAACATATTTAATTACTTTATATATTTGTTTTAATTATATATATATATATATATATATATATATATTATGAGAGAGTTCATTTGAGAACCATTTTTATTTCGAGTACCGTAAGAACCAATCTTGACCCTTGATTATATAAATCAATAACCAATAAAAAGTCGGTTCATTAATGAGTCATTAATGTCTCATAAATGACGCATTAATTGCTCATTAATGATGCTTTAATGAATGTTATTTTGGGAAAATCAAGCATCGCTCTTTAATGACAACTTAATCGGACGCAATTCACGGTTGGAAAAATATATAAAAGACTAAAATACTCTATTAATGAGCATTAATGATGGTTACAAATGATACTCGCGGTACTTACAATAAAAACGATTCTTAAATGATTTTTTTAATATATATATATATAATTCGATCTAATATGTATATGTTTTAATAATTAATTAACAGGAAATTAATGAAGAGTTTGGTGGTTCTCCTTTAAGGCTCCAATATTTTATTATCATCGCGGGTGCAACCTATTTCATATTTTCAATTTTAGTCCCAACAATATCGTCTATGGGGAAGTGGTTGATTATTTCATCAATACTTACCTTCACTTACATCATGGTTCTTCTTGCAGTTGTAATTAAGGATGGTAGGTAGCTAGCTAGTTCTCACACACACACACACACACACACACACACACACACATATATATATATATATATATATAAAATTAAAATCGTTAAGCATAAACTAGATTATTAAATAGCAACTATGGAGCTTCTGCCTTTAGTGTCTTTACTCTCACATGAACATATACTAGCTAGTATTTTACTCGGTGTATAACACACCGTTTAAATGAGTTTTACTTTGTTATCTAATGTAACGTTGTACATACATTAGATTTGGTGTTAAAAATGATCCGCGAGGTCTCTATCATGCTACTCTACCCCCATTTAGCGTCCGTCATGTGAACATCGACGGCCATCACAAGGTAATGAAGATTTTTTTATTAATATTAAAAATCATCTTTTTTCTTCACACGAAAATGAATTCAAATGCGATACCATCTTTTCCTCAAAAAAATCAATAACCATTGAGGATTTTAAAAAACATGATCTCACACGAAGTAGAATGAACAAGGCAAAACCAAAATATGGTAATGCAAGTAGCTGACATATTCTTCTAAGCTTCTACGAAGAAACATGAAAAAATTTGACGATCTACGTCAAAGAGGCGTGAAATTAAACGAGTTTGAAAAAAAATATTTCCCCGCACTAATTGATTCGGTAGCTTCTCACGAAGTGGTCATATATATTTATGCATAAGTTTGATAAACAATTTATTATTTTGTAAATGTAATGTAATTTTTAATCAGTGTATGTGTTTTTAAGTTTTAGTGTATCATAATTTTTAACTAATGAATTATATTTATAATTTATATTTGATATAAAGTATATTTTATGTGTCTGTTTTTTAAAAAATTAATGAAAATAAAAAATAAAAGTGCAAAGCGTTAGCTAAAGGGACGCAAAGGATGAGATGAGCACATATGTGTCATTGCACTTTCCCCTTGAAAATCAGAAAAGATATGCACCACAAGGAGATTTGGAATAACTTTGCTCACCGGAGCATATGAGCATATCATGTACACATACCAAGTGCGCTTTTTCTGATTTTTGGCATGCAAAATCTTTGGACCAAGTTTTTGTACCAAAACTTAGTCCACATAGCAAGTAGCCCGAAGGGTTCGGGTTCGCTTCCGACTTCCACCGGTAGTCGAGTAACACCGGTACAGCCCCTCTTCAGGTCCGCGGGTCCGCCATTCGGTTCTCCACATCCAAATACACCCGATCAAATTGTTTTTTTTTATTTTACCCTTACACAGCGGCTATAAAAAAATTCTTTTTTTTTCTCCACTCTCTCCTATAAAACACTACACACTTTAAAATTTTCATCTCAAATTCTATATTTCTCTCTATCTCTCTTCCTCTCTTCTACTACAAAAAAATATTTAGTTTTTACAAAATATGGATTCACCGCAACCCGCTTTATCAACCGCATTATCATCATCCGTACCAACCGATGAGCTCATCAAGCGAGAAAACGAATTTTTTATAGGGTTGGTTCGAGAAGCGGCAAACTTAATTTATAGTAGCACCGCAGAATCGTCAGCAAAAGTAAGGAGTGAGAACATAGAAAGAGGTCCGGTAGCTGCAAACGAGCTGCTTATAAATGACTACCTTGATGATAACCATGTTTATTCAACTGATATGTTTAGGCGGTAGTTCCAGATGAGCAGACAATTATTCGAACAAATAGTTGATGATTTAGAAACACGGTATCCGTATTTTAAGCAAAAGTGGGACGCCAAAGGAGAAAAAGGTTTATCTCCTATATAAAAGTGTACTTCCGTTGTTCGGCAATTGTCGTACGAGTAGCCTCCGACTCGCTTGACGATTACTTGAAGATGGGAGAGAAAACTTCATAGGATTGCCTACACAAATTCTGAAGAGGTATTATTGACCTTTATGGTAAATAATATTTAAGTAAGCATACTTATGTTGATATTCAGCAGTTATACGTTGTGAATGAAAAAAAAACACGGATTTTTCAGCCTACTCAGCAACATAGATTGTACTCATTGGGCGTGGGCAAATTGTCCGGTTGCATAGCGGATTCAGTTAATGAGAGGTGATCATGAACACCCGACAATCATGTTAGAGGTTGTGGCCTCGCATGATCTATGGATCTAACACATATACTTTGGTGTTGCGGGTTTCAATAACGACATGAATGTTCTCAATCAGTCACACATATTCAATGATATCTAGGAAGGAAAAGCATCTAAGTGTCCATTTGAGGTGAATGGAGTCACCTACAACCACGGATATTATCTAGCGGATAGGATATATCCAGAATGAGCTATTTTCGTAAAATCATTTACGTACCTACAAGACAAGAAATGAAAAAAGTTCAAGTTCGCGCAAGAATCGGCACGGATAGATGTTGAATGGGCTTTTGGCGTGCTCAAATATCGTTGACACATACTTCATAATCCGTCAATATGATACTTGAAGACAAAGACCATGTAATTTGTAGTTTCAATGAAAACGACCTTCTCTCGTCTGATATCGAAACACAAATAAGCGAAGAAACACATGCGGCCAAAGTTTGAGAAGTCAAAAACCGGGAGACTCATAATAAGTTTCGGTTGGATTTGGTCGAACATATTTCATGTATTCAACTTCCCCTCAACGAGGACGACTAGATTTCTAGATGTTTTTATTATTTATTATTTTTGATTTAGAGTTTTGTAATTCTTATTTTCTAATAATAATGTTTTATTAATGTAATGAAATTTTTTATTTTTATTATTTGTTATTTTTATTTTTATACAATTTATAAATATTTTATTTTGTTTAATAGTTAAATGTAAAATAAATTAAATTAAAAATAGTGAAGAAAAGATTGTGTTATTTGGGTTAAGTTATACTAGGTATTTGGGTAAGAGAGAAAAAATGAAGGAAAAAGTGATATGACACTAATATGACGTTAGGGTAAGAGAGAGAATTTTGGGTACCATACGCATGGCCTAAGGGATCCAAAGTATCTCTCTCATAATTGCCATTTGCTACTGATCACAACATTTTACTTTATCCTTTAATATCATATATGCCTTAAATGAATATGATAGAACACTATTATATAATGCTTCTAGCAGCAACTATGTTAAGTACTTTCACAGTCACAAACAATTAAAATAACGGGTATATTAGTTATTTCATTATTACTCTTTTATATATTTGTGAGTTTAAAAGAAATTGAGATAAGTATTTCTAGTTGCATACATCATTTTACTTATATTTTATTGCTAATTAACCACATAATCTTCTAATGTAAATAAAAGACTAACATGAGTAAAATCTATTAGACAATCATAGTTATTAAATTTTTAATTATCAAATTTGAATCATCTACGTTGATAAAATCAAATTTTAATTTTGACTTTTTTTGGTCAAAATTATATTCAGTTTTTACTTTTATTTAAATCAAAATTATTAAAGAGAATTTCATTTATGTCATTTTTAAATCTTAAAATACCGTGTTTTCTCATTCTAATTTATAAATATTATATTTACCTTTTATAACATTTCTAAATATCATATTTAACCTAATTCTTTGTTTTATAGTTTTAAAATGTTTAATAATCTTCCTAAGTTTTATTTAATTATAACCAATAAAAATTTAACCTTATTTAATATCTTTTTTCTAATGTTTAATATTTATCATTTTTAAATTAACTTGTGTATCACACAAGCATTTTATCTAGTTGCTTTATTAAATGATAGGGTTTACTCCTCCAAAATATATTAAAATATACCTTAAATGTTAATGTGTATATCTAGCTTCTAAAAATGTTATTGTCTGTATTAAACTTTTAATTTGTTGTTACTGTACGTATTTTGATTACATAAAAAACAAAATAAGTATAAGTATGGTATATACAATAAAAAGTTTAATACAAACAATAACACACTTTTTGAAAGTTTGATACACACAATAACATTTTTTTGAAGGTGGATACACACATTGACATTTGACGTATAGTTTAATACATTTTGTAGAAGTAAACCCTAAAAAATTAGAAGGGTTCGTTTCCATTATGTAACGATATAAAATTTTTGTAATCATATCTAATATTTTACAAGTTATTCATGAAATTAAAAACATTATAAAAAAATGTTCGCGGGTCAACCAAACTTGTATTGACTATTACACACCCCGATTATTATCATTTTTCCACCTACATAATAGATTATAACGGTTAGACATGGGTTCTATTTACTTAAACGACCCGTAGTAAGTTTTTATGGGACATATTTGCTTGTAATGGGCTATCATAGGTTGGTATGAATCATATTTGCTTGTTATAGATGATAATGGTTATGCATGGGTCAGATTTACTTGTAACGTGTCGTATTTAATTGAACGACTCATGTTAGTTGTTTTGACTTATATCGTTTAATAACTAATGTACATATGTATATTTATTTTGTAGCTGGAGCTTGAAGCTATTTTTAGTAACCCAGCGTTTACAATGAGAATTGTGGAGATATATTGATCGTTAGCGCCACAAAATGATAACGGGTCGGATAATGCGGGGAAGGAAGACGAAGATAATGACGATAAAGTGTAGTTTATATTTAATAGAGTAAATTACATTTTTGATCTCTGTGTTTGTTCAAAATAACGGTTTTGGTCCTGGATCCGAAAAGTTACGGGTTCAGTCTCTCCCGACCCGAACTTATTTCACTTTTAGTCCCTACTTCGTTAGCAAATTGTTAAAGATTTATAAATGACCGTTTTGCCCTTCTTTTTAGTCCCTCAAGTTTGTAACTATTTCTGTTTTGGTCCCTCGATGATTTTTTATAATTAATCATGTTTACTTATTTAATTAACCATTTATTACTAATTATGTGTTAGACATTATGTGTTTTTGTTAATTAAAAGCTTAATTTAGGAATTTGGTATCGTTTTTTTAGATATTGTTTTGAATTTGGTATAGTATGTTAGATATTAGATATATATATATATGTGTGTGTGTGTGTGTGTGTGTGTGTGTGTGCAGAAGTTTAAACGAGAACTGCGAGAACTGTTTTTAACGCCATTAATGACTCATTAATAGGGGTGTTTTGGTAATTTATATATTTACCCAACCGTGAATTGCGTCCAGATGAGCCGTCATTAATTTGCAAGACTTGATTTTCCCTGAAATAACCTTCATTAATGTGCCATTAATGAGCCATTAATGAGTCGATCATTAATGAAGCATTAATGTGCTCCCCAAAGATCTTAGCCATTGATTAATTTTAATCAAGGGCTGAGATTAGTTCTCGCAGTTCTCGTACGAAAAACAGTTCTCATTTGAACCTTCACACACACACACACACACATACACACACACATATATATATATCTTCTAATATAAATAAAAGACTAACCTTCATCAATTTAATTAGAAAATATTGACCCTTCATTTAATCAAAATTAAATCCTATCCCTTCATTTTATTAAAATTAAAATTCTAATTTTGACTTTTAGTAGTCAAATTTGAAAACTCAATTTTTAAAATTTAATTTTATTAGGAGATAAGATAGTTCGTAAAAAAATATTATTTAAACTTCAATATAATAATATTATTATAAATATTATATACGTTATTATAAATCAAAATTTTTGTGAATCATTTAATAAGATTAGAAAAACATATATACTAATTTAATATAATAATATTATTTAGAGTAACAATATATGATATTTAAAACACAAAGTTCATACAAATCAATTTTCCTGTAATACCCGAATTTCGAAATTTAATAAAAAGTATTTTATTGAAATATTTATTGTGACTTTAACTATAAATTGATGAGTGGGAAATTTATTAAAGTTGTTGGGCTTATATGTTTAAACTAATGAGAGTTTAGTTGAGGAATTTGGGCTTGAGAATGTGATTTGGGCTTAGGCCCCACAAGGTGTATGCATATGGGTATAAATAGAAAATTAGGGCACAGCCCCCAACACCAACAATCAAATCACTGTTCTATTCATTCAAAGAGTGTGTGTGTGTGTGCTGTGTGCTACTCTCGAAGAAACAGAGGAAGAAGGAAGCCAGGATCATTTTGGAACTTAAGAATTGTCAA
>JAUEJL010079913.1:0-15398 GCA_032274825.1 Drosophyllum lusitanicum
GAGAAATGGAAATGGGTGGAGAAACCATTTCTCCTCCCAAAACTATAACCATTTCTCCCAAACAAGAGAAACCAATTATCCCCATTTCTTTTTCTCTCTACCAAACACCCCCTAACAGTAATGATGAAACCCCCGACAGTGACTTCGACTTCAGAGATGAGGAAACTGAACCCTAACGGAGATGATGGAACAGCATGACAATGAAGAATGACGAAGGACGAAGATGGAACCATGAAAAGAGATGGGCAAAGATGGCTTGAAGATGACGAATGGTGAAAGATAGATAGAAGATTGTGGAAGACAGAACCATGGAACAAAATCTGTTGATTGATAGGTTGAAAGAAAGGGGTGGTCAGGTCGGTAGAAACATTTGCTAACAAAAGGAGGCAAATCCACACCTTTTCACAAAGAGGATAAAAGATCTTTTACCTCTTCTTTCTTTGGTAAATACAAACGGTCTTTTGATCTTTGTCTGCCCGTCTGGGCGAACACAAGAGGTTAGAAGATATTTTATGTAAAAAACAACACCTACCTTGACGTAGTTGTTCACTTTCTTGGCAACACATTGACACATTTAAAGCATAACTGAAGCATCAGTTTTTATCGACCAAACGGTCTCTCACTTGTTAGTGTGATGGCACTTCACTTTACTCTAGTCAGACTAGTCAAGTGAGTTTAGAGTCAAGCAAGTAAGATTACTGCTTTATAATAAATGAAGTTTGCAAAAAAAAAAAAAAATTATCAAGGGGTGAAGAATTACTCCTAGATCTAAATTGGTCAAAATTCAGATCAATAATGCCATATTGATCTGTATCTTATGCAGTGAATCTGGTACTTGTCACTTAGTTTTGTCATAGGTAAAAGCTCTAGCCCTTGCCTTATAGTACTAATCTCACAAGAATCTAGCATTCTTAAATTTTTTGGGAGTCAGAACATTACTGGTGTGTTGTAGTTCATGCAACCTTTGCACGCTTGTACTGGGCATCCTGATATCTGACGTATACTACTTTCTAAACCTTGATGAAAATTTAGGAAAAGATATAATCGTTGCTGTATTGGTTACACCTTTGAAAGCGAGGTGAAGTGACCTTGATGCCCCTGAAGTCAACTTGAGTAGTGCCTGCTGTTTAAGGCCACTGAAAGTGCAACTGTTGAAGTGGCCTCATCCTCCAGCTTCATTCTTGGTTCTAGATTTCTTCCATCTTGTTAGCTGACTCCCCTTTTATCTTTACTTTAGCAAGACTCTTATAATAATGATATTAAATAGTTATCTATTTCTTAAAATTGAAAACAATCTTGAACGTAAGGTATTTGCATATACAGCTAGTCCCTTATGGTAATGACTTGCTTCTGGTTTCTTCCCAGATGTACTGATGTGATTTTTAGGCTCTTCCAACCTCTGTATTTCTAGCATGGAACCAAATATTCAAACTTGTACTTTGTGTGTTTGGGTGGAACCGTTTGAAAATCAGCTAATATTTACTTTGTGTGTGTGTGTTTATCGATTACTTCAAGCATTTGTCGATTTATAACGAGTTATGTCTACAGTTTTCTATTTATGAAATCCGCAAATGATTGAATATTTTTCTGAACGGCATGCAACTGATTGGATTTAGGTAATGGTAGAATGCAAAATAAGCTTTGAAAGATTAGTTGTGTGTGTTTATTCAATTATTTGGTATGCTTTTGGTAATAGTGTGATTATACACACACACACCGGTTAAAATCTTAAAAATAAAGTGTTAAAGTTGCGGAATTGTATGAAAGTTGTTCAAATGTTTCAATAGGGTACTTAAAGTATTTGTTTTACATATATGATCATTTAACTTGTTAAAAACGTGTTTATATACCCATTATATCAAATGTTACCCAGTAAACACAGGTAAAAACCCCAATTTAATGTCTTTCCTCATCATTTTTAATCAGTGATGCATAAAATATTAGAGAAATTGTTCATTTGGAGCTCTTGAAAATGGAGAGAATGTATTTATCATCGTTCTACAACTCTAACCTAAATTCAAAGATTCCAAGTGAATGCTATTATGAGAAGTCAGTAAAATGTCTAACATCATAGACAGAAAACAATACTGGTCGAAGATTCTTAACATGCCCTAATTTTTTGGTATGATTTTGTATGAAATTAGTCACTGAAACATATCAAATTGCCCTAATTTTTCTTGTAAATGCATTAGTTGTTACAGAGAGTTGATAAGAAGTGCAAATTTTCTTCTGCTTTGTTGACCAGGTCAAGATAAAGTTATTAAAGTCAAAAATGGAAAAAAATAAAGTTTTTATAAGATGTTCTGACGTGTAAAGAAAAAATATTTTAAGTACCATATTGGAACATTAGGACAAGATTCATAACATGCCCTAACACTTGAAATGAAGGGAGGATAGATTTTAGAGTTTAAAAATCATGAATTTACTTGCTAAACCAGTTGCATGTTAAAAAAGAAGTATATTAACACATTTTTAACAAGTTAAATGGTCATATGTGCAAAAAAAATACTTTAAGTATTATATTGGAACATTAGGATAACTCTCATGCCATTACGCAATTTTAACTCTAAAATAAACAATAAAAGATTTACGGTTAAAACAATAATACGTCATTTTGGTATTTGTTATTTTGACCATATGATTTTGGTATTTTTACATTTGATTAATTGATAGGTGGTACTTTAGTATTTTGAATCGATTTACAATTCTATTTAATGATGAATAATTTTAAATTATTCGGTTGTTCAGTGACATTATTTATTAGTAATTCATAGAATAATAGTACATCATCGTCTTTATTACATTCATTTATATAAATTGAATAAAAAGGTAAAATCAAAATTTGAATCAAATCACGAACATTGAATACTGAAGTTAGATAGAAACGAAAATCCCTGACACGAATCCGACCCGAATTGACAGCCTCTGATTCTAAACACCACCGAAAGGACTCAAGCGGAGTCTTAAAAAACCAACCAGATTACTTTGTCATGTGAAACAAGTAATGGAAACTACTCAGAGGACAAGAAGTAGAGCTTAAGATATATAATATTATAAAATCTTTCCAATATTATTTGCAATGTTATCAAATTAGATTCTCCTGCTGAATGTTTATGTTCATGGCGTCATTGGTACATTAGTATTATAGTCTTATAGATTATTATTATTATTACTGCATAAGTTTAAATTAATCCCGTCGGTTGTCTAATGTGTTATGTCCATAGGTCGGTGCATGTAATACTTTTAAGCTTGTCATTAGGCCTCTCTGATTTATCAAAACACCCATAAGCTTCCACTACATATATAGGCTCTAAAACTCGGCTAAATTTTGCAAGCTGACTAACCACACACCATACATAAAAATACATGTAATCCATCAGCTAACCAATTCCTGCATATATGCTGGCCCATAAGTTGACCTTTCATAACTCATACCATATCTATTAATATATATGTACACTGCCCAATTCTGTAAACAGACCATAAGCTAACTATCCACACCCTATCTTCTAAGAAATGCACCGACTAAATTCTGCAAGGTGACCCAATAACCAGACCCATAAGCTGAGCAACAAATAAGCATTTGTTACGTTTAGTTTATATTTTTATATTCTGAGTAATATAATTATATATGCTAATAATAATAATAATACTACATTATCTGCTTTAATTTTGAAAAGCAGTCGTTTGCAAGATTTCTCTGTTGCATTTTTAATGCTCTTACCCATTTTAAACTTCATAACCTCATGTTAGGTCATTCTTGGAATCGGATAATGAATATACGTGTATCTATATGTACCTAAATTTTGAGTTTTCTTATTTTCCATAGAAAATTTTCTTCGACTCCATGTGGTTCTCCTGTGAATATTTCTTTGTGTTCTTGTGTTGTTTTTGGTTTTATTTTTTCATAATCTCCGGATGCTTTAATAGCCTATAACACACCAACGTACATGTAGTCAAACCTCGGAGAAGAATGGTGCCAAGCATTTAGCAATGTCTTATATTCGTTGGAGTCATGTTACCTTCTCTCTTTTACTGGTTATATATCTTTTTCCTTTTTAATTTATTGAATTCTTTTTTCTCTATTCTGGCTTTGAGAATTGAAGTTAAGTTCCCTCATATATATATTTTTTGAGACTGTTGATCGAAGAGACCAAAGGGCATTGGAATATGCTGCTGAATTTGACAGCACAAAGCCCCTCAAATCCTTCTTACCCGATATATGGATATGGTTACATATAATTCATTTCTCATATGGTTGTTGCAGGCTGCAATAACTATTAGCAATTTTCATTATTTTTTCTCTCTTTTTTACCCGATATATGGATATGGTTACATAATTCATTTGTCATATGGCCGGTTGCAGGCCGCAATACAAGAAGCTCATGAAGAAGTTTAGAAGGTGATGGATGCTTTTAATTAAACTGATGTAGGGACAGGTCCTGTTAGGCAGGGATGTGAAAAGTGTCTTCATATATACTTTTCTAAGGAAGGAATTTGAGGTAGCATTTGTCAACCTTTATTACATTTATTAAGATAGAATAGTTGTTGTATATTCACATAAACTCATATATAGTACACAACTACACCTGTGGCGCGCCCCGTCTATTACTCATATATCATTTGTGAACATATATATCATATGAGAAAGTTCCTATGTTTATCATTCCATTGAATACCTCCTACACATTAACCTTCGTAAAAGAAAATGATGTCATTAACTGTGGACCATTAGCTTTAACAATTTTTTTTGTCATTAAGTCGCTTTACGAGTTTTTGATGGTCGTAAGACAAAAGTTGATATTAAACCAAATCCTGTATCTTTCTAAGGGAGGGCTTATGGAGGCTTACATGCAATGCACAAATGATATACCGAAACAACTACGGAGAGCTTCACAAGCTCCTGCTGCAAATGATATATATACTTTCTATCTCCACCAAGTGTTTTACAAAATTTGGTTTTAGTTATTAGTATTGATCGACTGAACTTGTAAATTATCTTAAAAAAATAGTTTCATGTTTATTATAGCCATTCTTTTCAATGAAATACGATAGGAAGGTCCAAGCAGAGGGCCTTTCCAATAAGTATAATATTAAAATAAAACGGAAACAAAGAACACACTTTTGTTCAGCCCCGGGCGTAGGCACCATTAACTTCCAATACGTAAATTCATCACATAAGACATCATAAGATATTGATATGTTCGTTATACAAACCAAATAAACCGGAAGCACACATATCACCCGTTTTGAGGTGCTAGAATTTGTCTCCAAAGTTTAACATCGTATATCACTTGCATATATTCTTCCCCAAATACTGATAGCAAAGTTAGTTGCTTTTCAGTTAGTGTTAGTTGCTAAATTAGTTAGCTTTCTGTTATTCAATTTTTGTATATATATTTGTAAGTTTGGCATTATCAATACACAGAAAATTCCCCAACTTTATTTCTCTCTCTTTCTTCTTTTCTTCTAACATGGTATCAGACTTCGATCCATGATTCCACATCAAATTCGTATCATGTAATTGATCTTCTTCTTTTCAATCTTAGGGTTCGTATTCTTCCCTTGAAGCTATGGCTGATTCTGATTCAAATTCTTCTCAATCTGCTGTAATTGATCCTTTTAGTCCTTTTTATCCTGGCTCGTCAGATAACCCTAGCACTGTTCTTGTTTCAAATGTTTTTACTAGCATTGTTCTTGTTTCAGATGTTTTTACTGGTATTGGTTTTTCAGCATGGAAACGATCTATGATCATCGCTCTTTCTGCAAAGAAAAAAATTGCTTTTGTGGATGGTACAATCTCTCAACCATCGATTGACTCACCTACGTATCCAAGTTGGTACAGAGTAAACTCAATGGTGATTAGTTGGCTACTCAATTCTCTTTATCGAAACATTGCAGATAGCGTTTTTTTCTTCAAACAGCTCATGAGATCTGGAAAGAGCTTAATCATCGGTATGAACAATCTGATGGTGCCCTCATTTATCAGATTCAACAACAGTTGTATTCATTGTCTCAAGGATCTGATGATTTTTCGACTTATTTCACCAAACAGATGAAAATCTGGGACGAACTTCGGTTGATTCAAGGTATTCCAGATTGTACATGTACTGCTGCAGCAGGTATTCATAAGTATTTTGATGATCAACACTTAATTCAATTACTCATGGGGTTAAATGACACTTATAAAATCTTAAGAGGACAAATTCTTATGATGAAGCCTCTTCCAAGTGTCTCAACTGCCTATTCAATGATTATTCAAGAGGAACGCCAAAGAGAAATTAATCTGCCACATTCAATCAATCATGATGCAATTGCTATGAATGTTTCTAACGCTCAGTCTGTACTCTCATCAAAGAAATCATTGATCTGCAATCATTGTAAGAAATCAGGGCACTCAAAATCTCAGTGTTATCGTTTGATTGGTTTTCCACCTACTTTCAAATTCACTAAATCAAAGAAAGAAGAACCTAAAGCTACTGTTCAGATTGCAACAACTGATTCATCATCAACTATTTCACAAGAACAGTAACAACATCTCCTTCAACTTCTGAATCAATCATCAATTCAGTCTCCTCCTAGTCAAGCTCATTCATCTGTTCACGATGGAGCTATGCATCCTGATGGTAATCTCTTCACTAATTTTACTTTTAATGTGGACCGGTTATCTTCTTTTCTTCAACCTCATTTGTCTTTTATCATCGACACTGGAGCCACTGATCATATGTGCTCTAATCGATCTCTCTTTTTGTCAATGTCCAAATTTCAACAGTCTCATTCAATTGGGCTTCCTAATGGCTACAATTTGACTGTTTCTCATTATGGTGATGTCCAAATTCATGATTCTATCATTTTACGCAATGTCTTATATGTTCCTTATTTTAAGTATAATCTTGCTTCTGTTACTAAACTCACATCTCAGCTTCAAACCTTTTTGCTATTCACTGATGAGGCTTGTCTCATGCAGGACCCATCATTGAAGAATAGCTTAGCTCTTGGTGTTTGTGGCAAACGAATAAATGATTTGTATGTGTTTGATTATCATTAACTCAAACACACATTGTCATACAATTTGACTGTTTTCAATTCAATTTCTTGTTTCACTTCTCATGTATTCAATTCTCAATCAAATATCATGTTATGGCATAAGCGTTTTGGTCATATTCCTTTATCCAAACTTAAATCGTTGTTGTTTCTTCCTTCAACTTGTCAACATTATGATATTGATACATGTCTCATTTTTGCTCAAGCTAAGCAATCCTGATTGCCTTTTCCACGCAGTTTTTCTCAATCTAAATTTCATTTGATCTTATACATGTTGATGTTTGGGGTCCATACAAAAATCCAACACATGATGGTTATAGATATTTTATTACCATTGTTGATGACTATACCCGTCACACTTGGATTCATCTTTTAAGTCACAAAAGCTATGCTTTCTCCTTTATTCAAAATTTTGTTTCTCTCATAAAAACTCAGTTTCACAAGACTATCAAGTGTATACACACAGACAATGCTAAAGAACTTGGTTCAAGTGTTGATGGAGATACTTACTTCAAAGCTCATGGAATTATTCATCAAAAGTCTACATCTTATACTCCTCAACAAAATGGCCTTGTGGAACGAAAACATAGGCACATTTTAGAGGTGGCTAGAGCTTTGTATTTTCAATCAGGAATAGGGTCTTTTTATTAGGGTGAATTCATTCAAACTGCAGTTTATCTCATTAATAGGACTCCTTCAAAGGTTCTTATGAATCGTTCTCCATTTGAAGTATTATATGATATCAAACCTGATTTGAGTGCTCTTAGAACCTTTGGTTGCCTATGCTTTGTTTCCTCCATCTTGGTTGGCCGTGATAAATTCATGCCCCGTGCTCATCCATATGTCTTTATTGGTTATCCATCTGGTCAAAAGGCTTACAAGGTCTTGAATTTAGTCACACATAAAATTGTTGTTTCACGTGATGTCAAGTTTTTTGAAGATCTTTTTCCATTACATGCCATTAAACATCATTCTTCTTCATCTTCCATTCCTTCATGTATTCCAAATATTATACATGATGATGATTCCATTTTCCAGTCTGATAATTTGCAATCTGGTCAGACAAATTCTCAGCCTGATAATTTGCAATCTGATCGTTTGTGTTGTTCTTCACGTGTTCATAATGTCCCTAATCATTTACAAGATTATATTTGCAACAATGTGACTTCAAATGATATTTCTATGTGTCATCATACTCTCACCAATCTTTGCATAACCAGCAATCTTCATGAAGTTAATTTTGTAGCAAATGAATCTGGTATACCATCTTTTGAACCAGCCTTTTATCATCAAGCTAAAGGTATTCCAGAATGGGAAAAGGCCATGGAAGATGAACTTCTTGCTTTAAAAGCCAATAATACATGGGACATTGTTAAACTTCCAAAAGGAAAGAAGCCTATTTCGTGTCGTTGAGTAAATAAGATTAAACATCGAGCTGACGGTTCTGTTGAGCGTTATAAGGCTCGTCTTGTAGCCAAAGGTTTCACTCAAAAAGAGGGTGTTGATTATCATGAGACTTTTTCCCCGGTTGTCAAGTTTACAACTATCAGAAGTCTTGTTGCTCTTGAGGTAAAGAACAAATGGGATATACATCAATTTGATGTAAATAATGTCTTCTTACATGAAGAGGTTTATATGCGCCTTCCTCCGGGTCATGAGGCTTCTCCGTCTCTTGTTTGTAGGTTGAATAAGTCTCTTTATGGCTTAAAACAGGCGTCAAGACAGTGGTATGCAAAGTTGTCAGCAGCCTTACGTGTTCAAGGATTTTTACATTCACAAAATGATCATTCTCTTTTTATAAAAAAGACTTCAACTTCTCTGATCATTGTTGCAGTCTATGTTGATGATGTGCTGGTTACTGGTAATGATCCTAATGAAATTACCAATCTCAAAGCTTTTCTTAATGATCAATTTCGAATCAAAGATTTGGGTTTGATTCATTTTTTCCTGGGGATTGAATTCAACAAAGTTGAAGGTGGTATGGTTGTTCATCAAAACAAATTTATTAAGGAGCTTTTGCAAACTTATAACATCACAGATTCATCAACAGCTACTGCTCCTCTTCCTTCTCAGTTGAAGCTTCTTCCTCTAATGGATGATCCATTACCTGATCCATCTGTTTATCGCCAATTAATCGGTAAACTCAATTTTCTTTTGCATACCCGACCAGATTTATCATTTTCAGTTCAATATTTGAGTCAATTCAACGAAACGCCTTGTCAAGATCATTATAAAGCTGCTCTTCATGTTCTTCAATACCTTAAAAGAACATCTTCACAAGCGCTTTATTTTAATGATTCACAACAGTTTACATTAGAGGCTTTTTGTGATTCTGATTGGGCTGCGTGTCCAATATCAAGACGATCACTTAGTGGTTATTACATAAGTTTTGGTGGCTCGCCTATTTCTTGGAAATCTAAGAAGCAAGTAACGGTTTCTTTGTCATCTGCTGAAGCAAAATATCGCTCAATGCGTAGAGTTTGTGCTGAATTAGCATGGTTAAGCCGGTTGTTTCAAGACTTTGATGTTCCTGGTGTTACTCCTATTCCTTTGAAGTGTGATAATATGGCGGCTATTTACATTGCTTCTAATCCAGTTTTCCACGAACGAACAAAGCATATTGAGCTTGATTGTCATTTTGTTCGAGAACAAGTTTTAGCCGGTGTAATCAAGCTGTCACATGTATCTACTAATGATCAGCGTGCTGATATTTTTACAAAACCTTTGTATGGTTGTCGACATTCTGAAGCTGTATCCAAGCTTGGTTTGCATTCATGCCCACCAACTTGAGGGGGGTGTTAGCAAAGTTAGTTGCTTTTCAGTTAGTGTTAGTTGCTAAATTAGTTAGCTTTCTGTTATTCAATTTTTGTATATATATTTGTAAGTTTGGCATTATCAATACACAGAAAATTTCCCAACTTTATTTCTCTCTCTTCTTTTCTTCTAACACGAGCTCAAAAATGACCGAAGTCGTCGTGAATAATTATTTATAGTTTAATTATTTATTATATTGTCAAAATGTTTTAGAAGTGAATTATATGGAGTACTGGTGATCCATGTGTACAAATAGTTAATTGAACAGGAACAAGAAAATGTCGAAATTCGAAAGAAAAGAAAGTCAAGGTGAGAATCCCTGTCAGACCGAAAAATAAAATTTTATTTTAATAGCGACTATTATTATATTTCATAATAACTGTATATACGTATCTATTAGATTTTATATATTTTACTAAATCTTTACACTTATTAAATTAAGATATTGTCAAAATTAAAAAAACGATAGGATTAAAGAAAACTAATGGATATCAAATATTATTATTTAGTAAGTAGAAGTATTTGACTTTTTAAATTGTGATTTATATTTTTACTCCTCCATTTTTTTTAAACTTTTATTATGGAAAAACCTTTAATAAAAGAAGTTAATGTGAATAGAAGAATTGGTCGATTATTTTGAAACATAAATTACTAACTGTTATTCACAACTACCAAACTCAATTCGAGTGTATTAGCCTTTAACGAATTTGATGTTATCGGAGTTTAAACACAAAGCCGGTTCAAACATACATAAGACCTTAGGATAAAAATGAAAAAAGGGTCCTCCCTAATCGTATTCAAATATAATAAAAATAAATATATAAAATAATTTTAGACTTTTGATTCTTATTGCTTTTGAGACGTATTTATATATCATATATCTTTGTTTTAAAAAAAGCCATAAACATACGTAATATAAACTTTTCTAAAAGAATTTTAATTTCTTCAACAATACCTCGTGTTAAATTTTGCTATATAGAATCATCCAATTATAAAACTAACGTTAATATTTTTTGCATTTAGCCTCCAGTTTAATAATAATATTTGTGTTTAGTTATAGTAAGATAAAATTAAGGGTGAACTTGTTGATTTATAGAAGCTTAACTAAAAGTTTAATTGCGTTTTTTTAAATTCATCTTTTTTGTAACATCCGCAAACCCGGGCTAATTGTTAGCGGTTTGGCGGTGTGTGTTTATGTGCGTTTAAATTTTTAAGTATGTGTTTAATTGGAAAATTAATATCCCATGTTTAGTTAATTAATTAATTATTAAAATTAATTAAATATGTATGTATGTATGTATGTACTTATGTGAGTATGTATGTAAGTATTTGTACGATTATATGATAAACAAACACCTCATGCTTAAATTAGTGAGAAAAGGTGTGCACGTGTATATGGATAGAACTAATGATATTCACCTCCTCACTTTGAAAACTACTTGAAAGTGTATGTGTGTGTATCTTGCTTTGTGAAGAAGAAACCTCAAGAAGAAGAAACTTGAATTTTGGATTTGAAGATTTATGATTGATAATTCAAGATTAAGGTTAGATTATGTTTATAACATGATTATGATCATTTTGATATGCTTTGTTGCTGGATTTTTATGGATATATATGAAGAACACCATAGATGAAATTTGTATGAAACTTGCTATATGGGTTTTGTAGAAATTGATGTTTTAATTGGTTTAAAGGTGTTCTTGATGATTGTTGACATGTTATATGAAGTTTATACATGTTTTGATAGTGTTTTTTAGTAAGTCTCTATTTATGGTTATGGATGTTATTGAGTTTTAATTGACTGAAAGTTGGAGAAGAAGAAGTTAGAAATTGGATTCTTCGAGCTCGCGGCGCGACCTAGTTTGTTTTCGAATTCGAAGAAGGTTGTTCGAAGTAATTGTTCGCAGTTCCCGCTCGAAAGCACATCGCGGCGTGACTGTTTGAGGGTCGCAACGCGATCCCGTCTGACTTCGAATTCGAAGTCTCCGTTCGAAAGGGGCGCCCAAGAATATAGTATTCCGAATGAGAGGGGTGCTCGAAGAGTATGGCAGTTCGAAGGGGGCACTCGAAGGCGCGTCACGGCGCGACCCGGGATTTTAAGCAGGAAGTTTGTTTGTTATACTTTGATGTTGTATGCTATGTGTATATTGTTAAGTGAAGTTAATATGTTATTCATGAGCATATGAGATATTAATATATTTGGGTATATATATTTATGAATTAGAAACTGATTTCAGTGTTGTTGTGTTTTCAGGAAACACAAAGACTTAGTGATATTAGACATTTGAATGCTGCATTTGAGATCAAGAAGTGAGTGGATGTAAACTCACGAATGGTAAAGGTTATGATTGATATGATGATGTGATGCATGGGATTGTGATTGATAGACTGTTTAATCTGATGATTGTCTTTGTGATTGTGAATTATTTGGCCGATACGCGCTCTTTGGATGATATTGAGTTGCGTTTAAGAAGTCAGCTACACGTAGAATTGGGCTGGGCTTGATCGATATTGGTTGAGCAGTTGTAGACCCTATCGTACATGCGTTGTATCAGAAGGGATCTAACTGTGCCAATTGGTGGTGGGCTATCGGTAAACCTTTGCTTTGGCCGGGATGGTTGTAGGTTCTGCACCGAACCGCCAGTCTTCTAGATTATGTGATTACATGCTTTTGTATTGATTATTGCCGTTGGCCGTTGTGATTTAGCTTCCTCTCACTTAGCTTTGTGCTAATTCCCTACCGTTGAACTGTTTTTGCAGGTTCAGTGTTTATAGCAGTGTTTTGTTAGAGGAAAGGTTGACCAAGCGCTCTGATATTTATTTTGTTAAAAGACGAGCCATGTTTTATATTTGTAACACAATTGGTGTTTGGGATGTTTGTATTTCGTGGATGTTTGTAAATGAATGTATTTTATGTTAAATCTTTAGATTCAGCTTCCGCGGCGATTTAAAAAAAATGCCTTAAGATTTTACGGTGTTACAAAAGCCACAAAGTTTATTTGCTATGTATGTTTTTAGTCTTTGCTATCGTTGCAGTGCTCCTAAAACCCAACATGTGGTATCAGAGCCACCCTTTCATGAGTATAGAATTCTTGGTGGCCAAAACCGTTTTTGAAAATTTAGTTTTCTGTCTAGTAGCTCTTCACGGGCCGTGGAGTTTTGTGCTTCACGGGCCGTGAAGGCTCCACGACAAGTGTTCATGGGGTCTGGTCATGTAATAGGTTTTCTGGTTCATGAGTTCTTCATGGTCCGTGAGCGGTCGTGAAACTCTAGGGATTCACAAGCCGTGAGAGGTTGTGAAGGAGCCTGTGAACAATTTTTGGTCTTTAAAATAAGAAAATTCGATTTTGGCTATTTTGGTTGTTTTTCTAGATTATTCGAGAATCCGTCATTTCTGAGAAATCCCGGTATGTAATTTTGGTACACACAATTGTATGTATGTTATGGTTTTGGCATGAAATGCTATGTATACATTTGTGATGTGTGTATATGAATATGGATGCCAAAATTGGTTTTGGTCATCGTAATGCATATGTACAAGGATTATTTGTTAGTGGTCGTGAAGGCTCCACAACAAGTGTTCACGGGGTCTGGTCATGTAATAGGTTTTCTGGTTCACGAGTTCTTCATGGTCCGTGAGCGGTCGTGAAACTCTAGGGATTCTCAAGCCGTGAGAGGTTGTGAAGGAGCATGGGAACAATTTTTTGGCCTTTAAAATTAGAGAATTCGATTTTGGCTATTTTGGTTGTTTTTCAAGATTATTCTAGAATCCGTCATTTCTGGGAAATCCCCATATGTAATTTTGGTAAACATAATTGTATGTATGTTATGGTTTTGGCATGAATTGCATACATGTATACATTTGTGATGTGTATATATGAATATGGATGTCAAAATTGGTTTTGGTCATCCTAATGCATTTGTACAAAAATACAATGATTATTTGTTAGTGTCTTGAGTGTTTGATAATCCTTACCAAAATACATTTTACATGGTTTGTGTGCAGACCATGTCGTTTGGTTGCTTCCTTTTTGTGTTGCTTGAATTCGGTAACTTGATGCCCTAGGCCTGTGTGTTGGATGTTTGGTTGCTTATTTGTGTATTCATTCATTTGGTGACTTTGGTCACATTGGTTTGTAATCATTAATTTAATTATTCGTTTTGTAAAATTAATTGCGGCTTGCATGCCATTGTGTTTCATTTGTACATATACTAGAAAGTTAGGAATTGTCATGGCTTGCATGCCATTTCGTTTTTCCTATGTACTTGTAAATTTTTGGAAGACCAAAGGCAACCAGCGGGAATCACGGGAGATGTCTTGGCTAGCCCAAATCCGTAGAACCTAGTGGAGGTGGCGGATTTAGTGGGACCTCCTTAGCTGGATCATTAGGTGTTTCCCTAATTGACTTAGTTTTTCCCATTTTGGCTCACAGGGAAAACATATAGGACTTTTGGGCATGTTACCGAATATTTGTTTGTATGTGCATGGTTGTGATTTTATTAATTGCATGGTTGTTTACGTTTTTCGCATGCTAACTTTTGAGAGTTAATAAAATCAGAAGAGTTTTTAGTATGGTTAACAACTCTCTCACGCACATGATTAATAAAATGAAATATAAACTTGGTATTATATTTGAAAGTGAAAATCTATTTTGTTACTTATTTTGTTAATCAAAATTAATATGTTTTTAACCGGAAAACAAAAGATAGTTTTCTAAAATGTAAATCACACGCCGTTTGTAAGATGACACCACCCGAATCTAGTGAAACTTGGGATGATTTTCGAGCTAAGTACGAGTCGTTCCATGTGGATCTATGTAAAAGGTGAGTGTGGCAACTCACAATTATTTGTTATCAAGCTAAGCAAGAGCCAATGGTTGGTGGAGAGTACCACCGTGTATCTTGATGGACGATTTACAATTTCAAACTAAAATGCTTGAGTGATTGTCGAGCTAAGCACGAGTCAATCAAGAACTTTAATTTGGAGTTACTGTGGGAAGGGATCAAACATGCCAATCGACCAATGAATGTCGTTGGATCCCTCAATTGTCTAAGAGTTGCAATAGGGATTGCAATCGCTAAAATGATTACTAGCCTAAATAACTCGATGAAGTGATACGCGGTAATGTAGTGGGGTGAAATATGATTATTAGCCCTTGTTAAGATAATTATTGTTTTTCTAAGACGTTATGGATAATTATTTTAATAAGGATTATATCAAACTAACTAAAACATGTACTCTCATTTTAAATAGATGGCCAACACTAATAACACCACATTGAACATTTCACTCCGTATGTTCCTAGAGAAGAACAAACTCACAGGAGTGAACTTCGTTAATGTAACGAACAGAATTTCGAAATATATTATAATATGAATAAATATATAAAACAAATTTATGGAGTTAATATTTACGTAATAAAATTTCAATATATATATAGGGGAAAGTTCATTTGAGAACCCTTTTTATTGCGAGAACCACGAGAACCAATCTTAGCCGTTCATTTTGGATAATGGAATTCATGGATGAAGAGCGTGGG
>JAUEJL010079924.1:0-15395 GCA_032274825.1 Drosophyllum lusitanicum
ATATGAGGGTTCAAATAAGAACTGTATTTCATACGAGAACTAATCTTAGCACTTGATTAAAATTAATCAATGACTAAGAATTTTGGCTACCAATTAATGATTCATTAACCGGGATTAATGAGAGGTATTTTGGAATAATTAAGTCTTGCAAATTAATGACGGCTCACCGGATGCAATTTACGATTAGGCAAATATATAAATGACCAAAATACTCTTATTAACGAGTCATTAATGTTGTTACAAATAGTTGTCACACGAAAAACAGTTATGAATATACAATGTATACCAAATTTTTAACAATCTTTTCAAATATTATAAGTTGAATACTAAACATGTGGTGCAATAAATTTCTACCAAATCTATATATTAGAAATGTGAAAAATATTGTAGTTAAACATCATATTTTTCGGTGTGGACAAAATTATGTAAATATCTTATTTCTAAGCATGGAAAATATGAAAACAATTGTAAAGTTATACATGTCTAAGCTCGTAAGTGTAAACTTTTATGATCATGTGCTTGGTTAGGGGTTTTAGACGGTAAACAATGAAAATGATAATGATTAATAATGTTTGTTTGGTTGGAAAGTAACCGATCATTATTCATTAATAGCCTAATGGATAATGAACCATTCCCCACCATATTGGGGAGGTAATAGATTCAAGTGCATGAGTATCCACATCCAACTACCACCACTTTCATCACCACCCCGTGCCACCACCACTAGTACAAAAATGACCTTTAGTCACACCAAAAATGTGTGACCATAGGCATACGGTCACCGCTACTACCCTTCACCCGCACAACTTGATGTCGCTTCCACCAAGTACCACCAAATGTCACAATCACAGCCATCGTCAACCGTACCTATCACCACCGATCACTATTGATCATTGTAATAATTAAAAATGTTGTTGCATCGTCACAATCACCGTCATCGTCACCACAAATTTGTCTTCAAATTCTTCAACTTAAATTATCTATAACTCACATTACCTCTAAATAATATACATAATCATGAATATAATGGATTTGTAGATGCATATAATCTCATTGTAAAGTTCTCTCAATACAGTTCTCAATGGAACTTTTAGATATACACATGTATTCTCGCTTGATTCTACCTCCACATAAACACCTAATTCGAAAAGTACATGAACACTAGAAAATACAAGAAATTAACAAAATTACTCTCAATTTAATTTAAAATGACATATAAAGAATAAACATGTAGATTATATAAACAATCGGATACAAAAACAAAATAAATATGTTAGATGTAGATGCACTATGTATCTAGCGGAGCATCTAGTTCTTCTGACTATTAGATTATTTTATAAGGACTCAAATCTTTTTTCACATTCTTTGTGATACAAGTGTTTTCTCTTGATTCTGTAAACAAGGATACACACGCATTTTCTTTATCTTATAGGACGGCCGTAGCCATCCTACGGATGGATAGTGGGTCTCTCGAGCTCCGAAGGAATAGCATCACACCCCCTCCTTAACCCTTAGGTCCTTTCCTACTCTGGCTTACCCAACCTTTTCCTCTTTCTCCTCTTTCACTCTCCTCTCATCTTTTTAAGGTTTTTTTAATAGCTAGAGAGGGTTGAGATAGATAGTTATGAGGTTAAAAGGTTGAAAATTGTTAGGATGGAGGCACTTACTGATATCGGCTAAAATATATACATCATTTATATCTAATACCACATTCTTTAATGTATTTTTATATCAAATTATGTTAATTACGACTTAATTTATTATATTATGTGTTTTAGAGCTCTTGAGAGAAAAATTGGAGAAAATGGTGAAGCAATTAAAGAAAATAAGAAAAGCTGACCGCCTCGACATACCTTTAGGGTATGTTTGGTAGAGAGAAAAGAAATGGGGAGAAATAGAAATGGAAATGGGGAGAAATAGAAATATGTGAAGAATTGGAATTGATTACCTTGTTTGGTATCATCAAAGAAATAAAATCGAGAAATGTAGGCTCAGGTCGCCGGATGGCGGCAACACCGCCTTGTCGACGCCGAAAAACTCATCATCGCCGGAAATCGCAACCAAATATCGCATCAAACAAATCGCAACAGACTCAACCACAAATCGCAACTAGAAATACATCGCAACCATAAATCGCACGATGACGACCACATCGCAATCAGACGACCAGAAATTAGGGTTCAATCGCACGACGACGAATGCGACGGCTGCGGCGTTGGCCGCCTCGCCGTAAACCCATCGCATCAGATGACCACGAATTAGGGTTCAATCGCACTACGACAATGATGGCTGCTGCGTTGGCTGCCTCGCCGTAAACACATCACATCAGACGGCGGCGACGACGACGAGTTCAATCGTACGACGACGACGGGTTCAATCGCACGATGAAGACGACGACGATGTCGCCGCCTCATTTCTCGCATCAGATGACAACGAAGACGAAGACGACGTCGACAAAGAAAACGGGTTCAATCGCATCAGATGACAACGACGACAAAGCCATTTCTCCCAATTTCTTCAGATTTTGTAGAGAATTGAAGATACAAAGGAAACCGGGAAAGAGAAATGCCATTTCTCCCCATTTCTCCGCCCATTTTGTTCCCTTTTTCTCCCAAACCGGGAAAGAGAAATTTTCATTTCTCCCATTTCCAAATCTCTCTACCACACACAACCTTACTGTTTTGGCTGTATCCCACTCATACGAACTCGGATTGAGATGATTCACGTGTACACGGAAACTAGACTAAAAGAGATACAAGTTCATCTTAAAAATAGATTATGCTCCATATAATTCTTCACGGTAGCGAGACACTTATCCTCGCGGCGAGAGTCGAGTCGGCAACATGCCTATAAATTCATTTTTTGAACCCTAATTCCGAATAAATTCATACTTTAGCCTAGGGTTTCGTCATTTTTTGAACCCTAATTCCGAATAAATTCACACTTTAGCCTAGGGTTTCGTACCAGAGACCTAAGGGGGTGATTTTGGGCCGCCAAGGGCATACTTTTGGAGGGAATTATGCCAAGAGGTCAGAGTTTTTACCGATTACACCCGAGGATTGAAGATCGGAGGCTACATCTTCTATAAGATTGATTTGATTCAATTATCTGTCTAAAATGGTGCATGAACTCTATCTTTTTTTTTGTTTTTGATGTCTTATAACTTGTCAATAAGTTAACTCTTATATTCACTTGGATGATTTAAACCCTAGACTAGCTCTGATTCAGCTTATGAATTTTTTGATGTTTTCTTAAACAATTATCCTTTTTTAAAATTAAATAACCCTTAAAGCTTGTAGATTTAACCTTTGATTGTTTGATTTGTTAATTGCATGTATTTATTGATCACGAAAGTGTTGTAATTATGTGATTTCTTCTACTTTTCGCTTATGTGACGTAGTAGACAACTCACTAAAAATAGGGGTTGAAATTAAGCACCAATAACCTAGTAGTTGCTTAAAGGACTAATTTTTGAAACAAAAGTTCTAGGATTAGGGTGACAAGAGATCCGATTCCATAATTGAATGGTAATTTGAGCTGTGTAATTTCATTAGCTTAGAGATGAGAATCCTAGGAACCCTGTCTTAGCATTGCGAGAGATTGAACGAAATTTAATCAATCAAATTCTAGATAATTCACTTTAACTGGGTTTTAATAATCAGATCTACGTTTAGGGGGTATGAGTCTTAATGAATTGCGTCTTCAATATTGTCCTATATAGCTTTCATTTATCTTTGCGTACTTAGTTAGCTTCTTTATTTTACTAGTTAGCTATAAAATCGTACTTTTATTTAACTAAAATCTTACACGTTGATTAATAGTGATTTACTTATTCGAATTAGCTTTACTGTTTTCTATGGAGACGATACCTGGATTTATCATTGCTATACTGTTACGCGACCAGATCATACTTGTCTGTTGTGTGGTAGTCAACATTGATATTTAAAAATTTTATAACCTGATTTCACACATCACTTACCACTAGGCCAAAAGGAATTCCCGGTTGTCAAGGCGCTACCTTTTTCTTATATATTGAGTAAACTAGCCGTCCATTGATTCTATTTTTACGGGGTAGTTTAGCGGTTATGTTGGCAATCCATTATCCAACATATGCCGCAAATGTCTTAGACTCATGAGATTCCAACTTATCACAACCTACAATTGGATTTAGGAAGATGACGACCAATGACACATTCATTCGCCTCTAGCAATTTTACGAACATGACAGGAGTTGAACCTATAACTTGGCTTTGATACCAATTGTTAGGATCAAGGCGCTAAAGCTACCCCCAATGACACATCCATCCGCCCCTAGCAATTTTTACATGGTCGAGTCGCTATCTCTTTCTTATTATTAAGTAGCCTAGCCGTCTATGAGTTTTATTTTTATAGGGTAAATTTAGCGATTATATTTGCAATCCAATATTTAACAAAAATAATTTGGAAAGAGATAAAGATGAATGTGATATGAAAGTTTGAAATTAAGGTTGGTTGCTAATAGCTTTAAGACTATACATACATTTTCTGGACATCCAAAAAAACACTTTGCTGGTGCTACATGTGTGCTCTACATAGGGAAGCCATATATACTCCCTAGCCGCCGCCGCCATCTCTACATAGGTTATACATGGCTGAAACTAGACATATACGACAGTACGTACTAATAAGGAATATAATAATAAAACCCTACATATAGGAATTAAAGATATTCCCGCATTTGGTTTACTCATGGACATTTCATAAAACGTACCAAAAAGACAAAATTATCTGATATACGATATACCATAAATATGTTAATTATTATTAGCCTAAAACAGTCATCGCTCTTCTTGAATTGACATACTACCAACAATCAAGAAAAGAAAAGATCTAGTAAAGATTAATCAAACTACATACCAAAATGATAAAAATTAAGATTAAGATGATTAACTATGAGTGATAATTAATTTTAATTAATATCATTTGATATTACGTTGGTACCCAAGCAGTTGCAAATACCACATTATGTCCTTTCCAAGTAAGAACAAGATCATCTTCTTCCTTCTTCAATCCCCATCCAGCTGCATGTTCATCAAGCATCCCTTTAACCTCACCCACAATATCTTCGCCCAACCCGACCCCTCGAAACCCCGAGTTTCGCATTCGTTGAACCCATCGCCCTCTCGGCTCGAGCCGCTCCACTCTATGCAACCCTTCTTGTGCTATCACATTCTCTATCTTCCAACAAATATCAGCCTCATACCATTGTCTTTGCTTGCTCCCTTTAGGTAAAAAAGTGTCCACTATATCATATGGAATCCATAAGTAATTAAAAGCTGACCTTAATCTACAAACCAAGTTACTTGATGTGAAATCTGCATCTTCATCAGCTAAAACTACAAGGGTAGGGTTTAAAGACCTAATTTGTTTCAAGAATAAAGCTCTTGGTGTTGCATCTTCAAAAGTAAATGGAGTTGTTTGTGGTTGTGTTTGTGTTTCTTCAGGAATGTAATGAAGCATCATATGACAGTTTACTATAAGTGCTTCATTAGCCTCGTTTCCATGAACTAAAGATTGAATCTTTACATGTTCAATTAGCGACGAGAATCCATTTGATGAACTTGAAGGGATAACATTAAACTCCAAGATTATGTTTCTTGAACGAGCAAAGTTCACTAATTTAACACCTAACTCATCATAAGAAAGATCCAACATCGGTGGTACATCCTCCGTGGCTCCTGCGATCGTCAGCTTCACCACCGGCGGTGTAACTTTTCCGGCCATCGCGTCAATTAAGGTTGGGATTTGCATGCAATGTGTAAGACTTAAATCGATTATGTGAACGGTTGAGTATCCTTCAACTGCTTCAAGTATGGCGGCGTTGGCGGCGGTGAAACCAAACCGGTGCCATGGAGTCAGGTCAACGAAGCTTGCAAGTTCAATAATTGAAAACTTATGTGTTTGGATTGTGATGTTTGAATTCGAAAGGGCGGCGGTAAGCATCTTGCAAGTGCCAGTTTTTGCAGCTCGGGCGATTAATGCCCGTAGAAAGCCACAGGTGAGCCTTTGGTTCGAGTCGCCATCAGATGGCGCGATGTTGTTAAGAACCCACAAGATTTGTTGAGAGAGAGTCGCGTCGTTGCTCTCGATTGCGTTCGCGCAACGCACAAGCAACTGCTCCATACAGTTGGCATCCCCGAATGTTCCAAGTGGTTTATTTGGGGATGAAAACGCAGGCCAGGGTCGGGCTCGTGGTATTTGATTCGGGTTCATTGGAGTAAAGGTTTGGCATGTTTTGTTGGTGTGATGAAGAGGTGGTGCTGGTAGTGTTTCAGTAAACTGCATAACGAGAAATTACTAAAGAGAGAGAGGTAGCTAGAAAAAGGGAGTAATTAAAGAGAGATGGTGACTGGACTAGAAAGTGGTACCTCTGGGTTCTGGGTATATATTGGGATATGAAAGATTATTTGTAGGGTGAAAAGAGGGTAAAAATCTAAGTAATATGGACTAATCATTGTGGTTTTGTTGAAGATTCAGAAGAGGGGAAAAAATAGGTATGTTGGTTAAGGGCAAAACAGCTTTAGTATAGTGAGAAAATGATGTTGCATAATAGAGTAGTGAAAGAGGGAAGGCTGCAATGAGTGTTTAGAAGCATACGGAAGGTTGGTCTCAAAGGCAAATTTTGTGTCTGAATTCATGAAATTGTGTCATATAAAGGAGAGGAGGAGGAGAGGTGGTGGTGATGGTGGTGGTGTTGGAATTTGGTGGCATGTGAGGGTGGCCGGCCACGGGTTTGGATTTATGTGGGAGTTGTGATTTTGTCATTTAATGTGTAGTGAAATGGATGTAAAGATTTTAATTAAGATTTTATATATATATATATATATAGGCATATGGATTGAGTGTAAGGCAATGCACTTCTACTCATCTTCTTCACCTTCACGGGACCATTTATATATAATATTTTCCATGATTCAATTCCATTACATGATATATCTAAAATTGAATGAATTATCATAAAATTTCTGTATGTACTAGATGAATTTTAAAAATGGTTCAGTTCTCATAAACCTACTTAGTTTAGATTTTTAAATAGTTTTTAATTACATGTCATCCTCCTAAGATGGCACGTGTAATATAACTTAAAAACAAAAAAAAAACAAAAAAATTTAACATAACTTACAATTTTCAATCTTAAAGGCGAACTAATATAAATTTGTGTATATAGAAAGTAGATTTGGGATCTTTCTTTGGTCATGTACGTCATACATATTTTACGTTTCAATCACATTAAAATAAGGAAGATGCTAACGACAACTTTTACTGGATAAGAATTAAAAAAATATAATTTTTAGCTTTTAAAATGATAATTTTGTTTCATGTATAAAAAGTTAAAAACTAATTAAAAAGATAATTATAAAAATGATAGAAAGTTAATTATAAAGACATAAGTTGTGATTATCATTTTTAAAAACTAAAATTACCTTTTGTATTAAGGCTGTGGTTAACATTCTCAAAAAAAATTAATAAGTTTACATTTATTTTTATTTGATATCATTACTTATGGATTTTTAAAATTAATAAGGATTTTCAACATATTTTTCCCATCTATTTGCAGTACAACTATATATTTCATGAATCACGAATCTCTAGCTAATAGCTATATTTCCCATGGATTTTTAATAGCTTTTTCTTAGATCTGAAATAGATCTTTTATTAGATTTCTTACGGATTTTTAACGGTTAATATTTCACTGAACTAAAAAAGTAACATTTTCTATTAAATTTCTCATGGATTTGAAGAATAAATCTAAAGAGAATTTGATTGGTAATCAAACTAAAATTTGAAATTAATTGGAAAAAACTAAGTTACTCGAAGGGATATGATTTTTTTAACGAAAAAATTGATAATTTCACATATAATACAACACCTTTAAAGCTGATGTACAAGCTAATGAAGATTCAGTTACCTTAGATGAATCAACTTTTTATGTAGAAAAATCATCTCGTTTACTAAAAATGTAAAGCTAGTAACTCGAATTCCATTAAATTAAATTTATTACTCTAGAAATAAAAAACAGTTAAAAATTACAATACTACAAAATTTTCCTATACCATAATTTAATTACAAAATTTTAAAATATGATATAAAAATTCATTATATTTAATATACTAACTTTTTCACATTAATTTCTACATTAGCTAGCTAGCTAGATGTATAGTTTTGTTTTAGGAAAATTCAAGAAACCTGATTAATTTAAATGATATGATTAAGTACGTGGCATGGCAAGAATCTTCAAAAATGGACACCCGATCGATTATTAACTTCTTTCTCCACATCATTTTCAAAAGAATTTGTTTGGTTAACTCAACTGGCATATTATATGTATAGTAGGACAATTACATTACATATACCTTCATGCATCTTGGAGATATGATCAAAATTAATTTGCATACTAAACTCGAGTGCAATCAATGAACAAACAAATTCTAAAGACTTTATATTATTATTATATAGTATTACTATTATTATAGTTATTATTATTATTACTACTACTATTTTACCTATTATTATTGCTATTATTATAATACTAATAATAAAAATAACTATAACAATAATAATAATTATTATTATTATTATAATTATAATTTTAATTTGGGTTATTATTATTATTTGGGTTGGGTGGGTTGATAAATTAATAAAACTAGAAGAAAGTTTGTTCATGTAAACTTTTAATTTACACTCAACTTAATAATAAGTAGGAAATATTGAGGCCAAAATTAAAGGAAAATGAAATATCGAAGGACAGTTAGAATGACATGTTTAAATCACTAGCAAACTGCAACTGTATGTCTGATCCCCACTTAATTTAGCCCTGTACATGTTATTTTCAACCATGCATGCACACAACACCAATTGCACCACTGCTTTTAGAAACATATATATATATAGTTTGCGATCCAAAACATTAATTACTTACTTCTATCCATCTGTCCGGTCAATTTTTGAGGTTCAGGTTAACTCTTTTTTTTTAACATCAGCAGTACTTTTATACATTAATTAATAGTTTACATCATATACACGGAGGTCATCTATCGGAAATTTTTTTAATTTTTTTTATTTTATTCTCTTACCTACTTAATCATTAACATGTGTAATATACTAATATTTCTCTTTCCTTAATTTTAACACTCGTTTCCATCAAATTAATAGGAAGATAAGTATAAAAATGTAGTAGAAATATATAAGAACTCTCTGAATAAAAGGAGAATCGTTGAAGAAATAATTGTCTAGTTCAAACCAAATTTCATGTTTTAAAGATCTTGTACTATTATATAACTTACTATCATAATTAATTATTTGTAGTCATGATTATCTGTCCGGTCAATTATCTAGGTTCGGGTTATTACTATTTGTTTTTGAACATCAGCGGTACGTATTACGTTAATTAATAGTTTATATCATATATATGGAGTTTATGTAAAAGAAAATTTTTATATCTTTCTATTTTATTCTCCTACGTACTTATGTAAAATCACATTCTTTGATTTTGACATTCATTTTCATTAAGTTAGTTGAAATATAAATATAAAGATTTTGTAAGAGTATATAAGATTTTTCTATGTAAAAGGACAATACAACAAATATATCATTATCCATTTAAAACTTGTTATATAGATTTAAATAAAAAGAAAAAAAATCTATATATATAAATGTGTAAATATGATTTTAAAAGTCTACGATTTAATATGTGTAAAATTTAGTAATAAATAGATAATCAGAAAAGTTCACATTTATATACATGGACTTTTGTAACTTTAAAATTATTTTCACACTTTCAAATATAGAAATTTGTAATACTAAATTTTTCCACGATTGTATGTACTTTTTTACGGTTTTAAGTATAATTATATTGATAAAAATATGAATAATTGACATCCTTTTTCTGGTCGGAGAATCGTTCAAGAAATAGTTGTCTAGCTCAAACCAAATTACATGTTTTAAAGCACTCAGTGATAATAATAAAGTACTAGATCATTATCATGACTGATTCATGATTAATTATTTGTAGTCATGATAAAAAAATTAAAAAAACTGAACCATTTTTATTAATTGAATTGACAAAAAAAATTTAAAAAAACTTTAAAACTTGTTATCAACACGAGGAGTTAATTGGATGACAATTTGACCGTCATTCGCATGGTAGATGGGCCATGACTTGCCCATTACGACCCGTAGGTTATATATAGACAATAAAAAAGTTATTGAAACTAAAGTTATGAATTAGATATTAATATTCTTGCCTATGCATGTTTTTTTTTTAATTTGAAATCATGTGTTTTATTCACTCAACGTTTTTAGATTGGGGTATATGACAATGACTTGAATATTCTAGTATATTAATTATTTAATTTCGAGTAAAATCATCAATCAAGTTATAATGTACATGTTTTAAGATATTTTATTATATATATGATAGATTTATTTACCACTTTCTTCATCTCCTAGCTAGCTAATATAGTTAATATTATTATATTTTGAATTTCATATTTATATTGATGAAAAGTATTTTCTTATTATTTTTTGTATTTCAAATTTCCCTCTTTTATTTGAATTAAACATATATAAATATATTGCATGTACGACGTTCCTAATTAAAATTTAAAAAAAAGGTACAAGTGAAAAGTGGGCAAGTGGAGGTATATCTCAAAATTATAATCATAGACAGAAAAAGGCAAATGCTTGAAAACAAAAAATTGAAAAGGTATTTACACAACTTTTAATGGTGTCTCATAATGGAATAATCTCCATGCACACACAAACACGTCCATCTGGGTAATATCTATCACTCTCTCTCTCTCTACATTCTTCATGTTTTTCTTGTCTTTTTTCTTTCTTAATTTCCCTCCCTTTTCTAATTCTTAATTCGTTATTTCTTTCTTAATTAATTTGTCCACGTACTTATGATTTATATATATATATATATATGAAGATAATTTCATCATAAATTTTTATATTCATATAGACATCAATCTATATATATATTTTATCTCTTTACTAAAAACTACTGTTATATATATATATATATATATATATATATATATATATATATAAAGTCATGATCAAATGCTATGTGTTTTTTTGAAAAGTTATTTAATGTAATGTATTTGGATTTTGCTTGTTTATTTATATTAACGAGTTGTTTGTGAACCGTACTTCGTTGTATGTAGCGAGAAACAAAAAAATAAATAAAGATAATTAATATATAAATAAATGCACAACATAAATACGTACCTAAAATAAATTATGAAAAATGTTATATTTTTCTATTATATATTTTCTTTCTTAATCATCCTTATACTCGTTATAAAATGATATGTGAAATCCACTAATTCTCTTTCCCCACCATCTCTATTGATTTTGACACTTATGTTAATCTTATGAGTACAATGATAAACTTTCATAATTTACATAAATATTCAAATAAGGAGAACTGAATATGCACGTATCGTGTGAAATGTGTTTTGTAAAGAAGGAAAATGCTAACCACAGCCCTAATTAAAAAAAATAAAAATAATTTCCCTCCCTTTTTTAATTCTTAATTCATTATTTCTTTCTTAATTAATTTCTCATCTTATGATTTATATATGAAGATAATTTCCTCATAAATTTTTATATTCATATAGACATCAATCTATATATATTTTATCTGTTTATAAAAACTACTGTTATATATAAAGTCATGATCAAATGCTATGTGTTTTTTAGAAAAGTTATGTAATGTAATATGTTATTTGGATTTTGCATGTTTATATATATTAACGAGTTGTTTGTGAACCGTACTTTGTTGTATGTAGCGAAAAACAAAAAATAAAGATAATTAATTAATATATAATAAATGCACAACATAAATACCTAAAATAAATTATGAAAAATGTTATATCTTTCTATTATTTTCTTTCTAAATCATCCTTATACTAATCATAAAATAACATGTGAAATTCACTAATTCTCTTTCTCCAACATCTCTTTTGATTTTGAGACTTGTATTAATCTTATGAGTAGAATGATAAACCTCTCATAATTTATATGAATATTCAAATAAGGAGAACTGAATACACACATATGGTGTGAGATGTGTTTTTTAAAGAAGGAAAATGCTAAACACAGCCATAAAAAATAAAAATAAAAATTTTTAGTTTTTAAAATTGTAACACTGTTTCATGTATGAAAAGTTGAAAACTAATTACAAGATAATTATTAAATTATAGAAAGTTAATTATGGAGACATAAGTTGTGATTGCCGGTCATATTTAAAACTAAAATTACCTTTTTTATTCTTATCCCTAAGAGCTAGCTATGGGTTTACATAATTAATTTGTTTCAAATTGGGTTTAGTTCAATAAAATGTATTCAAGTTGTCACGTTTTGCTATTGTGTGTATCCAACTTTAAAAGTTTATATTGCGTATATCAAAGTTTTAATTTGTTGCTATTGTATGTATTTTGGTTACATAAAAAAGTAAAAAATTTACAAGGTTAGTACACATAATAGAAAGTTTAATACACATAATAGAAAATTTTTAAGTCCAATACATACAATAAAAAAACATGACAATTTAGATACATTTTGGTGAACTAAACACTTTCAAATTCAAATAGTCAGGCTAAATTTTTCCATATTATATATTTTCGGCTTAACATTTAACGTTGTTAATCCTCACAACTAAATAAAAATCTTCAAAAAACAAAAATTCTGAAAAAACCATTCTAATTTATTTGTTCATCTACAAACAAAATGAAAAATAAATTTTAAAATAACAATATCTTAAAATTATATATTAAATAAAAAGAAACTTAATGTCTTAACTTTATAAAAAAAAGTTGTAAAATAAATTTGATTTCATATTACGATAAAATACATATTGAAATTTTAATAAAAATAAGATTATCACAAATATATAATTGTGTATTTACTCTAAATATTAATATTAAGGGTTATAAGATAAAACAAAAAAAACATTTAAGTTTGACTGAAGTAATATAATACAAATAAAACTAAATAAAATTTTTAATACACATAATGGAAAATTTAAAGTACGATACACAAAATAGCAAAACGTGACAAATTTGATAATATGATTTATGTATACAATCTCTTAATATTAAAACTAAATTGGAAATAAATACAGAAATAACATGATTTATATATACAATCTCTTAATATTAATTAATGAATAACATAAATCAATTTAATTAGACAGTTTTAATATTTTATTTAGTCAAAATTAATATCATACTTTAGTTGAGCAATCGTATGCATTCTTTTGGTCAAAATTAAAATTCAATTTTAACTCTAAATCAATAGATTATTCAAATTGAATCTTAATATAACATAAGGTAGGATGTAAAAAATGTTACTTAAATTCAAGAAATAGCGTCTATATATTACATGATGTTTATTTATCTTATCTTAATCTATAATTAGTTAAAGATTATACAATATGACTAGTGGTTACGTAAAAATGTTCATGAGATATTTATTGTTTACGGGAAAAAATGATAGAAGTAAATTAGAAAATAAGGAAATAAACTCATAATGTTTTGAAAATGAAAAAATAAATTAAATAAAAGAAAAACTGCAAAAGTATATAAACACGTTATGTTTAATAATAATAATAATAATAATAATAATAATAATAATAATAATACTCCCTTCGTTTCAAAAATATTATTTACTTTTAACTTTTTACAGTCATTTTTTCAAAATTGACCTTAAATATTTTTGTTTTATGTTATATAATATTTGATGTAAAATATATGAACGTATTGTGTTTTAAATGTTTTGTCATTGTTATAAATTTTATCATGTATTACATATCACAAACAAAAATATATAGGGTCAAAGTTGAAAAAAAGACTTTAAAATGTTAAAAATCGAAAATGTTTTTTAAACGGAAAGAATAATAATAGTAGTAGTAGTAGTAGTAATAAAAAAAGTAACAAAGTTCGAATATCCTAAATTTTGGGTTCGGATATTGGATTATCCGATCCTAAATTTCTTAAAAGGTTATATTTTATAAATTATATTTATTTTATATAATTTTTAAATTTAATGGACCAAATACCATTTAACACATTCGATTGTTGCATCCATTTCAAATTATCATACAAAGCAAAAAAGTTACGTAACGATTTTAAAGATACAAATAACACCGGTTATTTTTATTTGTATACTTTAAATAAACTTTGATGATAAAAAATAGGTTAAATCTGCTTTGAAATAAAAATTATATGTATTAATATATATATATATATATATATATATATATATATATATATCTGTGTGTGTGTGTGTGTGTGTGTGTGTTAAGAAATCAATAAAAATAATCAATATAAAATATTAAAAAACTAGCTAACTAAAAAATGGTTTCGGATATCAGAAATTTTAGAATGAGTATATGAATCCGAATCGAAAAATTTGAATATCCGGATTTCTGATATCCAAAAATTCACATGAGATTTCGGATTTGGATTTTTTTGTAGCAACCCTACAATGGACCACACCAAGTTATATTAAATCAACCCCGACAAAGCTAGCACGATCAGCCTTGCTCATCGCAAGATGATGTATCACGAGCCAATTGTGATATAATGGGAAAAATAAAATTAATTAAAATTGAGGGTGTTGTTTGAGTTTTTTTTTCTAGGTTTCCGGTTAATCAAATTGGGTTAACGAGGTTTCAATTGTTGTTTCAGTTTTTTATGGCCAAAATTTAAAACAAAACACAATATATATGAATTCCTATTAATTAAATTGTTATTTAAGATAAATTAAAGTGTTTTAAAGGTATAAATAGAAGATTTAACTATATCTCGTCATTTTTTAGAAAAAATTTTATTTTTCATTAGATTTTTGTGGTATGAAAAAATATCTATGGCACCACCCAAATTTGATTGATGGTACCGACTCGAAAACGTTAAAATTTTCAACTTCCTCTACAAAATTTACTGATGGTCAGTGTCACCGCCAGACTATAGGTAGGTCCGCCCATGGGAACCATGATAGTGATGAAGAATATATTGCCAATAACTAGTTCGCTTAACGAGTACGGATGCTCTAAGTGTGTTATTCTTTTATTTTAATGCGCTTCTTTTTATGGTATACACCATTACCACCATTACTACGTGATTAACGTTATTACCTAGCTAATTGGCTATGTACTCAGTGCCGGCCCAAACTTTTTTTGGGCCCTGGGCGGAATTTCAAATAAGGGCCCCTAAATTTTTTTTTCAACTTATATATCACGTAAAACATATACACCCTTAAATAAAAGATAAGTATGAAAAAACAACTTAATAACTACATATTACAAATCTTACAAGTAGTCAAGTATATATCTCTTAAAACAATTA
>JAUEJL010079935.1:0-15394 GCA_032274825.1 Drosophyllum lusitanicum
AATAATGAGGATTCAGTGGTCTTTTTTTTATAAAATAGGAAAGGCAAGGATTTAGTGGTCGTGATAAGTTTTAGAAGTGTATTTAATGTTTTTGTATTAATGAAGTTGTCAAATGATGATTAAATTATGTGTACTCAATACAATTTTAGTGGTACAACTAAGTTATATTAGCGAGATATGGGTGTAGATAAATTGTAAGTTATGACTTATGTGTGTGAACTAGTTTATAGATCCGTGCACACACAGTATTAGTTTATTAGAGAAGTAAACTTTAAAAACATTAAAATCAAATATAAAAATATAAGTACTGTTCATATACAAAAAAAATCCAAATATATACATAAGAAACAAAATTAAAATTTTTTGAAGTACTTTATATACAAGTAAACTTGAAAAATAACATAATTGAATATAAAACACGTTTCAAGTATGTAGTTAACACTGATACATAAAAGTTAAAAAGTAGACATACAAATTGTTTAAAATATATACAAAACAACAAAAACACATCAGAAGTTTATGCATGCTCATATCACACATCATGACATCTCATGGATAAGCATGCTCATATCACAGATCATGACATCTCACGGATCAGTGAATGGATGATTTAGAAATAAGAAAAAGAAGTAAATCTAATCAAGACACAAATTCTTAAATCAAGCAAAAACAACATTCCAATAAATAACCATTCTATTTGGTCAACGTGATCATTGGGAAAGAATAAAATGATAGTGAGTATAAATTATCAGATATAAAGAACAACTAAAAGTTTATCACAGAGAAAATGGAAATCCAAGTTCGCATAACTAATAACTCAGTGACGATTTAAGTGCACGGGTTTAAGAGAAATAAAATATATATACAGATTTTTACACACGGGCATTACATGACTAAACACAACATAATCCAATAGAGAATCGTTTGATAATTTAATGAATCAATTTAGTTGATAAAGAGGCTCGACTACATGCTTAAATGTGCTACTAATGACCACGCGTTAGTCTTACCTTTTGAACGGGCTCCAGTGCTCTATTTCATTTTCACTTCTAAAGCTGAATTTTCGTACAACTTGCAAGTAAAAAAAATGACTCACGTGTTAAATATTAAAAAATCATGAATGGTTTCATGTCCCGTGTATAAAAAATTAACACTTATAAATAGTGTAACATTTGGCTAACTGCCTACACTAACAAATGATTTCAGGACCATCAAGAACAGTTATCATTACATCTCTGAATTTAGATTTTTAAATATATAATATATCATATTTTAATAATACATTTTGTTATATACCATATTTTAGGTTTCATATATCTTTCTAATAAGATTAAAAATGCTTTAAAATCAATAACTAAACTATTTGAATAGCATACTCAAGTTGACCACTCAGCTTATCATCATAATCCCAAAAAACCCACTAATCTAAATAAAAAATTATATATCCACTACTATTAATCGATAACACAAAAAATTAAGAATATATTAATTTTAAAAAAGTGTTATATTACAATAAAATTTATACCAAAACGTGGATAAAAATAAGACGGTCGCAAATATATAATTAATTTTTATCTAAACAAAATATATTACAAGTTACTAAACATAATTTATAAATAAACTATAATTAATTACATTAATATACAATTTTTATAAAACTCCCTCACATTTTTCTTAAAAATCCCTCACATGTTTCATAAAACCTCCTCCCAATCGATTTAAAATTGAATTCAATTCCGTATTTAATATTTCTAAAATTGTTTTGTAAAATTAGATAATTATAAAATTAGATGTTTTGATTGATTAATAAAGATTGATTTAATAGGTATAAATAGAAAGAAGGTAAGATTTTTATATATAATTATAGATAACAACCATTTATGATCATTAAGAATTACGTTGAAATTGTTAATCCTTTGGATAGTTGAATACTACGAGATATTACTTTTGGATAATCTAAAGACTATCTTTTAATCATGAGCACAAGATCAAAGTTAATTCAACACCAAGATTGTTACATGCCGGTGTTCTTCATAAAAGACCAAAAAACATTTAGTTGGTGCATGCACTACCCCATGATGGCTTTACATCGCATTTTCGGACTCGTATTAGCTTAATTTGAAAAACTTTTTTGGCATTAAGTAAATCATAATTACCTAAAACATAATTCTTTTTGTACAACAGAACTTACACACCACTAACCTATTTCTAAATCTACAACTTACCATAATGCAACTTGAACTAGCTCAACATCTTGAAAAACATCTTAAACACCATGTACCACTAAGATAAATGCCCTTTGATACCTAATATATAATTTTTTAAAATCACCAACAATATATACGCGCGTATAAACGACACATATTCATTCTTAGTTTCTTACCAAGCTTTATATTGTACCAACTACCAAGCAGTCAACACCTAATAATCTTTTAACAAGCAGACAACACCCATACACATACTTCATTACTGTTGCTAGCTATTACACTACACTCATCAATTGCTAACTCCTCCACATACAATATATAAAGGCATAAAGCCATCCAACATAGAATGTTGTATTTCAAAAGTAAGCAAAAATATTGTTTGTCTTCTCTTCCATTTAATTAAATTTTCTCTCTCTCTCTCTCTCTATATATATATATATATATATATATATATATATCACTTCATATATATCCTAACAACAACATGCAAGAATAGATGATACAGATCGAGGTCGTATGATTTGATATTTCCAATCCACAACCCAAATATCCCATAGGCCAGAGGTACTTCTTCACGTATTAATCTCTATTTAATTATGTGTGTATATATATAATTAAGTTATATATGTGAATATATATGTGTGTGTCGTATAATTTATATATGTTAGATTTTCCAAGTTACATAGTTATTTGAAAACGTGTTTTTGTGTGTGTCGTAAGTATAATTAACATGTATTTGACTTAATTGTATTTAATTAGGTTTATTTAGAGGGTGTTTAGATAGGCTTATTAGAATTTTGATAAGCTTATACATAAACCAAATTATCAGATAGAAATGTCTTACAATCTCACATTACAAGCTGTAAATCAAAATTTTACACACCAAATATAGTACAAGTAGTTTAGCATAATGTACTACTTTGAATGTAACCAATACTCACAATAAAGCATATAATGGATTAAGCATCATCCCTTGAATTAATGTGATCCACCAAACTTCATTTATGAGGGCTAACTCCCATGATTGCCATATGCATACAACCTTCTGTTTATATTTCATTAATGTAGCGGAGATCAGCACTCCCAAATAACTTCACCCTTCAAATCATACTTAGCTCACCTGGCTCCATCTCTATACATTGTCAACTTTACTACCCTTCTTTCCATTCCTTACTATAAGAGTCTTCTCATTAAGCAATTTGAAACAAGCATAGAATTAAATTAGCAAGGAATTCAATATGGTAGCAAGCTTAAATTCAAATTGCTTAATGGGAAGAATCTTATAGTAAGGAATGGAAAGAAGGGTAGTAAAGTGACAATATATAGAGATGGAGCCTGGTGAGCTAAGTATGATTTGAAGAGTGAAGTTGTTTGGGAGTGCTGATCTCCGCTACAATAATGAAATATAAGCAGAAGGTTGTGTGTGTATGGCAATCATGGGAGTTAGCCCTCATAAATGAAGTTTGGTGGATCGCAGTAATTGAAGGGATAAGATGTGAATGATGCTTAATCCATTCTTGCGTGTTGTTGTTAGGATATATCTTCTTCAAGAAGTACCTCTGGCCTCTAGGATATTTGGGTTGTGGATTGGAAATATCAAATCATGCGATCTCGATCTGTATCATCTAGTGAAAGAGAGAGGTACTTAAATGGAAGAGAAGACAAGAATATTTTTTGCTTACTTCTGCAATACAACATTCTACGTTGGATATGATGGCTTTATATAGTGTATGTGGAGGAGCTAGCAATTAATGATTGTGGTGTAGTAGCTAGCAACGGTACGTAATGAAGCATGTATGCGTGTTGACTGCTTGTTAAAAGATTATTAGGTGTTGACAGTTTGGTATAATATAAGGCTTGGTAAGAACGAATGTGTTAGTAAGATTATGACGTTCCAACTTATACCAATTGGTTATGAGTTTAATAGTCCATGATTTTTATTAAGCAAAATACTTGGTCACTTTTCGTTCGATGTGGAATATTATTCAACATGTGTTTCTATACATATATATTGTTCGTGATTTCAGTCGATTATATATTAGGTACCAATGGGAATTTAACCTAGTGATACTTGGTGTTTAAAGTGTTTCTCAAGTTGTTGAGTTCTAGTCGTATTGTAGGTAAGGTGTAAATTTAGAAGTAAGTTAGTAAGTGTGTTATACGTAAGTTTTGTTATATAAAAAAATTATGTTTTAGCTAATTGTGATTTAGTTAATACCAAAAAAGATTTTTAAATTAAGCTAATACGAGTCCAATGATGGTATAGTGTAAAGAGATCATTGGGGCAGTGTATTCCCCAAGTAAAAATCTCAGTGTTGAATTAACTTTGATCTTTTGCTCATGATTGAAGAATAATCCTTAAATTATCCAAAAGCAATATCTCATTGTATCTAAGGGATTAATAATTTTAACATAACTCTAATTTTTTTTAACAATATAAATGTTTGTTATTTACACATAAAAGTCTAACTTACAATTCATCTACACATCTATCTCACTAATATTACTTAGATGTACCGCTAAAATTGCATTGACTACACACAATTTAATTGTCATTTGACAACATTAATACAAAAACATTAATTACACTTTCTAAAACTTATCACGACCACCGAGTCCTTGCCTTTTTTTATATATAAAAGAAAGGACCACCAAATCCTCATAATTACATTGCATTGCGTACACACATACAAAACCATACCACATTTATATATGCGGAGTATTCTCTCATATCGGATGAGCATGGGTTTATAATGTGCTTAGTAAGGTTTATGTGTTACTCCACTTATAGTCAATTAGTTTTGAGTTGGAATCTCACAAACTTACTCAGAGTCAACTTCACTCGTGCTTGCCAAACAGCCACACACATTTCACGTAACTCATAAGTATCTACGTGTTAAATAAAAGAGCGTCACACGTGTTAAGTATTTCTCACATCAAACGAGCGTGCTTTTGTAATATACTTAATAGGTCCACTTATAATTGAGACTTCTGTGAATGTTTTGGAATCTTTTTCTAGATATGGTCTCTTATTCTCTTTTACCCTACTACCCAAAAAAAAACACTATTACTTTTTAAATGCTTATATAAAAAAGAGAAATGTTATGCCTTTATGAAAAGGCCTGCTTAAATAATTGAATATTTTTTTGGCTAAAAGTTAGTTGTCGAATTAATGTTTTTAACATATGAGATAGTACTAAATAATTGAATATATCTAAGGTAAAAATTAGAAATTTGAACACACTAAAACCAACGTGTTATTCTTAGGCTTGTAACACACATAATTGGAAGCTAAATAAAGATTTGAATGGTGCTTAATCCCTTGTGAGTATTGGTTACAAGTAGTAAGGATATTGTATGTACCCACAATAAAACATATAGTGAAGCATAATGTACTACTTGAGTTGGAGTTTGTTTCATTAAAAGATGTTTCATTATTGTTTATACATTTTATTCCATGTTTAATGTAAAATCAGAATAAACAACAAAACAAGATTATAAGGATATTGTATTGTTTTAAATTATTAATTCAACTATTGTATTAAGCAAATTGAGTTTTAAATTACTCGTTCAATAACATGTAATCAAGCATTAAATAACTTAACACATTAGACCAAAAATCTTATGGATTTAAATCAAATTACAATAAAAGGTTATACAAAATTTGAAATCTGAATACAAATCTTTGAATTTCTAATGAGCTTATCAAAATTCTAATGAGCTAATCCAAACACCATCTGAATACACCTAATTAAATACAATTAAGTCTATTACATGTTAATTTTTCCTCCTTTTCATCTAAAACAAGAAACCATAAACAAGTTTTCAAATAACCATGTATCTTGGAAAATCAAACATATATAAATTATACCACACTCACTCACACACACACATATATATACACAAATACACACATATATAACTTAAGTTGAGTATACACACGTAATTAAGTAGAGATTAATACATGAAGAATACCTCTGGCCTCTGGGATATTTGGGTTGTGGATTGGAAATATCAAATCATACAACTCTGTATCATCTATTCTAGCATGTTGTTGTTAGGATATATATATATGAAGTGATAGAGAGAGCTACTTAAATGGAAGAGAAGACAAGAATATTCTTTGCTTACTTCTGAAATACAACATTCTACGTTGGATATGATGGCTTTATATATTGTATGTAGAGGAGCTAGCAATTAATGATTGTGGTATAGTAGCTAGCAACGGTACGTAATGAAGTATGTATGTGTGTTGACTGCTTGTTAAAGGATTATTAGGTGTTGACTATTTGGTACAATATAAGGCTTGGTAAGAACGAATGTGTTAGTAAGTTAGTGGGGTTTCAACTTATACCAATTAGTTATGAGTGTAATAGTCCATTATCCTTATTAAGCAAATTACTCGTCACTTTTCGTTTAATTCATCTGACGTGGGACATTATTTAACATGTGTGTCTATACATATATATTGTTCGTCATTTCAGTTGATTGTATATTAGATACCAAACACTACAAGATTAATACATAACACTCGGAATAAAACAAAATTTAGTTCACAAAATTAGAGTCAACATATTGTTTGACATTACAAAACACAATTCAAAGTGCTAATATTAAAAACATAACATATATTGTTTAACATTTGACATTTTAACTCAAACCGGAGGGGGAGGGGGAGGGCCTAAACGAGAAAGTAGTATCTCTTGCAAGTCTTCAAACCTCTTTTGCGCCACTTCTTCATGTGCTATGCCACTTCTTCATGTGCCCGTGCTGCTTCTTCACATGCCTTCATTTCTTCTATTCATTTCTTAAGTTCTTCTTGTTGTTGTTATAGCTCAAATACCTAATTATAATAATAATAGATATTAAACACATATATATGAACATTGATAATAACACTTTAGTTTATATTGCACCCAACAAAGTATAAACATCCATTACTATATTTTTGTTTTTAAATCACTATTTTAATAAGTCTTTTATTGAACTATAAACTTCAACCTTGTTGAGGCATTAATTACTACTAGCATCCGACCCGCGCAATGCTGCGGTGAAAAATAGTTTCTGTTTTACAACATGTCACTTTAAAGAATGTAATGATATGCTATTCGTGTGATTCAATGTCACGAAAAAGTTTTCTATAACAACATTTTCTTTTTTTTCAAATTTTCTTTAATTTGCATAAACTATTTTATTAATTTTAAAAAAAATCTAAAAGACATTAAAATAAGAAAAAAAATTTATATTTGTGAAATAAGGAGAGTGAAGTTAATAAGATTTTAAAAATTATGTTAATGTGGGTGGATAATTGTGTTTGTATTAGAGAGTGTGTTATTGTAGAAGAATATATTTTAAATATATAAAAAGTTAATTAAATTAAAAGAGAGAATAAAATGGTTAAAGATTTAGTGGATGAGATTAATTTAAATAGAATGAAAGGTAAAAATCTTATTATGATTGAATTTTAAGAACTCTTAAAATTAAAGAGGAGAGATAGTGTTAAATAGTTTATATAATAGTATATATATTTTTGTTTTTTGCCATACAAAACAAAAAGGGGCAGAAAAAGCTACACCCCGATCTGGCTCACACAAATTTGTGATTAATAATCTTTTATAGATGTGATTAATAATCTTTTATAGATGTGGCACTTTCGGGCCATTTATTTATTAATGGGCTGATCTTGGTAAGTACAAGCATGGTTTTCTTTTCTTGTGAAAAATTACACGGTTAATTATAAAAAGGACAAGTAATAATATATCACATGCCATTCGCTGTTGTTATTTTTCGTCGTTGTTTGGTTGAGTATCATCTCCTCCTACTTAGGGTGTTTGGAGTTGCATTTTGGATGTGGTTATCTCATTATTGTGTTTTCAAATCATACAGTTTCTTCTATTTGCATTTTGGATGTGGTTATCTGAGTATTCCCTCATATCGGATGAGTATGCGTTTTTAATTTGCTTAATAAGATTCATGTACGTGTTACTCCACTTATAGTCAATTAGTTTTGAGTTGAAATCCCACAAACTTACATGGTATCAGGGTCAAATTCACTCGTGCTTACCAAATAGCCACACACATTTCACGTAACTCATAAGTATTTACGTGTTAAGTAAAATAATGTCACACGTGTTAAGCATTATCTCACATCAAACGAGCGTGATTTTGTAATATACTTAATAGGTCCACTTATAATAGAGATGTCATGTGAATGTTTTGTAATCTTTTTTTATATATGGTCTCTTACTCTCTTTTACCTTACTACCCAAAAAAAAAACTATTACTTTTTAAATGCTTATATAAAAAAGAGAAATGTTTTTAACACACTAAAACCAACGTGTTATCTTAGGCTTGTAACACACATAATTGGAAGCTAAATAAAGATTTTGGTTTTGATCTTGATTTAATAAACAATTATAAGCTTTGTTTTATTATTTTTATTTCTAAATTAAATTAAATATTATATAATATAGCATTTAGCATCATGAATTGATGTGATTATTATTATTATTATCTGGAAAAGCTATAAAGACATTTGGAGCGGATTCGGGAGTGGTTAGGTTTTTGAAATGAAATATATTTTTATTTTTGGCGATTTCTTTATATGGAAATCTTATCATTTATACATTTTCTTTTCTTTGGAAAGTAATAAATATATGTACTATATCATATGCCCACATTTTAATTGACTTTTCTCTCTTTTTTTTTAACTCGAGTGAAAAAGAGTACGTAGATATTAAAAGGGGTCACACACACACACCAATAATTTAAACTTTTCAAGGATAATGAAATTATTATAATTTACATGAAAAAGTTATATGCAATTAGAAATACTTATGATAATTGCTTTTATACTCATAAATACTTAAATTAGTAATTGATGAAATGACTAACGTATCCTTTATTTAAAATGTTTGTAAGTATGAAAAATAAAAGTGAAGATACAAGCTCAATATTGCCCGTGAGATTTAAGAGCCGACCATAATACAACTTGAGTTTGGCTTGACCCACTACTAAAGTAGTTCAATCTTGACTCCATTTAAACAACGCGGATTTCTAATAGGCTGGTAGCAATTAAACTTGACTTATTTACACCTCCCACGTGTGATACCAAAGACAACTTTTTTGGATAGTAAATAATTAAGTTAATAACAGCAATAAATTTGAAAAAGAAAATTCAAAATATGCAAAACATATGCAACACTACAACACAAAAGGTCAATTTGCGACGAATTTGCAATAAATCATTTACGTCGGGTATGCGAATTGTGACGAACGATATTATTATATTATTTTGAGATTTTTTGTATTGGATTTGCGACGGGTCATTTAATTATATAATTTTTAAATTTCTTTTGTACATATTTGTGTCCAATTTGCAAGAGATTTTTTTGTTGCAAATTCATCCGTCGCTAGCTTGTCGCTATTCCGTAACTAATGCAAATCATGTGGTTGTGTTGGTTTTTGCCTTGAATTTACACTACTACAAACAATACCTTTTGCGACGGCCAATCCGTCACAAAGTACGTTTGCGACGGCCAAAGAAGGTCCCAAATTAAAAGCCTCGTCAGAAAAAGAAGTTGCGACCGGTTGGCGAGGGGCAGAATTTGCGTCGGTCAAGTTGCATCGGATTTGCATCCACCACAATTTGTGACATTTTTGTGACGGGTTGATTTTGCGACATTGTTGCGACGGATATAGATTGCAACTGTTTTGTAACGGATATAGATTGCGACGGTTTTGCGATGGATATGAATTGCATCGGATTTACGACAGTTTTGCGTAGGGTTTGACATATGTCTTATTTGTATAAAAAAAGTCAAAACTTTTTCCTTGAATATTAGCTTTTTAATTTCATTTTCTCCTGTTAAAACACAGTTGCCAACTATAAATAAATATACAAAATGACATAAATATCAAAAAGTTATACAAACCTAACAAGCATATTACGTTTCGTTGATAACAATTTCATAATAATCGCAAAAGAAACAATTTCATTGGTTTTCGAATTATTTGGCTAATCTTTCCCTCTTATCTCTTACTCGTTCTAGTCTTTTTCTTTCCTCCCCAATTTTTCTCTTCCTTGTTAATAAGCGACTTTTTCCCAATCTTTTTCTTCTCTTTCGATCTCTTTTTCTTTTTTCTCGTATCATTGACCACCTTTTTTAATTTTTCAATCTATAAATCATAAACATTGTATTAAACACATATTAAATTTTCAATTTAAATAGATTGTTGAGATTTAATTTTACTAAAATGGACTAATAGAATATCTAATAAAAACGACCCAAATTAGTCATTTATTTATATTGAGAGTTTTATATCATAAGGGGTAAAAAGGGAAGTTGCAATTTGACAAACTTTCCTCTTTGTAATTTTATTTTCTCTTAAGATAAATAGGATTCCATGTGAAACACCACTGGTTCATATGTAATATGATTTGCTGATTTTTGTTTCACATGTGAAACACGTTTTCAAACGAGTGTTTCACATGTGAAACAACACTAGCTCTCCTATGAATCACTACTATTTTACATATAAAAAGATCTTTCATAAAACAAACTAACTAAATTTGATTCAATAATTGCTACAACCTAATATCCACACTTGAAATCATCTAAAAAACAAAAAACTAAGGCCACGTTCACTTCAAGAAAAATTCTCCATTTTTCTAGAAAATTTTTCTATGAAAACTAAAAATTAGAAAATGATATGTTTGTATTTATACGTATATTCTTAATTACTATCCTTTCATTTAAGCCGATTTGACGAACAAAATTTGTTGGTTTTAGATACTTAATGCTTGATTTTGCTGATTAGGATGTAGACCCGAGATGGAAGATATTGGAGAAAAGTTGGAGAAAAATGCTTGAAAAATATATTAATTTTTCAAGTTTGGGTCGAGAGGACGAGACCTTGTCACAGCCTTACGTGTCCTTGATTACATATCACAAGAAGCTCACTACCATGAGGAAAGTCACTACCTACTCGCAGTCTCTTCGTGGCCTTGATGGCTGAATGAAATAAACAATGTTCAGGGCCTTGAACTCAACCCTGTCACAGCCTGCTACCTGCTCATGACCGTGACACCTACCCGCCCTCTCTAAATCGTGAAACAGAGAAAGAAATGAGGAGTTGCAGATTTTGAACTAAACCCTAGAGAGAGAGAGAGAGCAAGGGGCGATTTTTGAGAAGAACACAAGAACATTTGAAGATTATTACACCATTCCATCCATTCATCTTCAAGATCATCATCTCCATCTTCATTTTCATCTTGTTCTTGGGTTTGGTATCTCTAATTTTTTGTACATTCTTAAATCATGGGTTTAGACAAGAAATAGTTTTGGATTTGTGATTCATTAGTTATGATGAGCTAAATTTACTTTGTGTTTGCTTAGATTTAAAGAACCCTAATTTGTAGTTTGATGGATCTAGGGTTTTTGATGAAACGGTAAACTAGGGTTTTTGACTTTTCTTAACTTGGTAGGATATTTTTGTGTTGATCTTGATTCTCGGTTTAACTTGATTTGTGAATGATTCTAGCTTGGATTTTGAATCAAAACTTCATGTTTGGAATTATTTATGCACTAATGTTTCTTAGACACTTGTGACAACCATTATTTGAACTAAATAGATTAAAGTCAAATTTTAATTAGGGATTTTTGATCCAATAACACTTGTTACAAGCAAAGCAATGTTGACCGATACTTTTTTTTGTTTGGCATGAGTATTTATGGTTATTTGGGGTTATTATTCTAACACATATGTTGACCGATACTATTGTTACGTGTTTATAATCACAAGTAATCACTAGTACTCATATTTCAATCGATTGAATTAGTTGAATACCATATGGGCTATTCATATTGTTTAATTTGGGAATACTTCTTGATGTCAATGTTGACTGATACTTGATATTGGGGGTTAGTATCATTACTATAGTTGTAGGCTTCTTGACCAAAGAGGCTTTGCACCTTGTGATTTCATTTATCATTTCATCAAATCCATTGCACGTCTAGATCATTGCTACAAGAAGTTAGGAGGATTATTTCTAAGCAAGCGCTCTTTATCCATCATATATAACTTCGTGGATTGCTCGTTCTGTCGTTTGGTTATTGCGTAGTTTTTGCTTTTATTTCCGGTTTATTATTTTTATAAAATCCAAATCCTATTTTCAAAAGACAAAGAATTAATTAACAACCATTCTCTAAGATTAATAACCCGGTCTTATCTTAGTTATACTAAAAAACGACTGGTACTGCGATGTTGTGAGTTAGTCATATCTAGTTTAAAACCGAATCATCATTTTTACACACTTTTCTGACTCGTATCATAAACATGTTCACTTGCACATTTTTCAAGAAAACAGAAAACTCCCTCACTTTTTTTACATTTTCCCAAACTCCTCAATTTTTTCAAACTCTCATACATTTTCATACAACTTTTTCAAGAAAACACTTCAACCAAGCACGTTTTCCATTTTTTTCTAAAAAAGAAAAACTCCACCTCTTCATCTAAACATGTTTTCTATTTTTTTTCAGAAAATAAATACTCTACAATTTTTCACAGAAAAACAAAAAATGAAAAACATAAAATTTTTCTCATAACACAGTCTAAAAGACTGCACAAGTCTATAACACATGTTTACGTTTGGTAACATTTGTATTTGATTAATTGTTCTATAACCCAAACAAATGATAAGTGAGAATTCTTTTCTAGTTTCTACTATCTACTTACTCGACTTCCATTTGTACAAAATACAAAATTGGGTTCTATTGTTAGTATGTTTTTTTTTAACAACAAAACTCACACTCCCCTTAAAAAATTTACATTTCGTGTAATACGAGACTTAAACTCAAGACCTTGAAGATCACCTTAAACAAGGGATATAGGCCCAAAAAAATCCAAAAGCACATAAATAATTCACTTGAAAAATAAGTACTAATTAAATGATTTTACAATGAATATAATGAGTATGTTAAAGAGAACCTTAGTGCATGTCTTAATCAGCTCGAGTTACAAACTTGAGACCGAATTAAACCGACCCATTTAACTAGATCATTATTCAAACCCGATGGATTATTTAGGTTTGGTCGTTTTCGACACCCCCTAAGCACCAATCATTTATACTCTTTCCCTATAGTTTCTCATGGAATTTTTCCTAAAAAAATCACAATTCAAAATTTCTCTTAATTACACTTTCATTCTATTTAAAATGATAAACAAGACCGAATTAAAATGACACATTTAACTTGATCATGTTCGGGTCTATCGGGCTTTTACAACATCCCTAAGCAATAATAATGTATATTCTTTCCTAGTAATCTCACATGGAATCTTAATTCCCTAGAAAATCACAATAAAAATTTTCTTTCAATTACGCTTCATTTTATTTAAAAAGATGAAATTTCTTACAATAAAATATTACACTTTCCATATTGTTCCATTGTTCTATAATAAATATTTGCATGTGATCGTTTACTGACAAATGGAAGAGTGAAGAAAGATTCGATAGAATTGCTTTCCACCTTAAGAAAGCAACTCATTTAATTTACGTGTGTGGAGTTAATTAGGAAGCTAGAAAGAGTATATTGCATTGCTAGGTAATTTTACCCGAATCTTTCTTAAGGTGGAAAGCAATTCCGTCAAATCTTTCTTCACTCTTCCATTTAGAACATCGGCATTTAATCTGGAGTTTTCTAAAGTTTCCCACTGTCACATCATCATCTATATCATCTCCCACTTCTAACCCTTCTAACCCACAAACCCTCACATCCAATTCACGTCAACCCACATATATTATTAATTATAAAATATATATATTAATGAGGAGAGAGGAATGAGTAAAGGAAAAAAAAGAAAAAAAAAGGAAAAAGGAAAATAGCTGAACCAGGAGCTGGTGCTAGAACCTGGGCTGGTATGAACCAGCCGGACCAGCTATGCCGTGATGGTGTTTGGTGTAGATCGGGTGAAGTAACAATGCAGGTGGTCTTATCGGTAAACGATCATAAATATTTATTATAGAACAATGGAACAAAATGAAGTGTAATATTATATTTTATTGTAACAACTTTCATCCTTTTAAATAAAATGAAGCGTAATTAAAAGAAAATTTTAGTTGTGATTTTCTAGGGAATTAAGATTCCATGTGAGATTACTAGGAAAGAATATACATTATTATTGCTTAAGGATGTCGTAAAAGCCCGAATCTAAATAACTCGACAGATCTAAATATGATCAAGTTAAATCGGTCGGTTTAATTCGGTCTTGTTTATCTTTTTGAATAGAATGAAAGTGTAATTAAGAGAAATTTTGAATTGTGATTTTTTTTGGGGAAGATTCCAACTATATATAGGGAAAGAGTATAGATGATTGGTGCTTAGGGGTGTTGAAAAAGACCAAAGCTAAATAACCCAACAAACCAGAATAATGATCGAGTTAAAGGGGTCGGTTTAATCCTGCCGGTCTCAAGTTTGTAACTCGAGCTGATTAATACATGCACTAAGGTTTTCTTTAACATACTCACTATATTCATTGTAAAATCAATTAATTAGTACTTATTTGTAAAGTGAATTATTTATGTGTTTTTGGTTTTTTAGCCTAGAGGTATTCCTTGTTTAAAAAGGGGTGTGAGTTTGTTCTACAAAAAATACAGACTAACAAGAGAACCCAAAGTTGTAGGTTGTAGCAATTATTGAATCTAATTTGGATTATCATTATCTTACTCTCAAGATCAATACAAGTGTCAAAATTAAATAAGAATGTTAAAATAAAGGATTAGTGAAATTCGTATATGATCATCTAATGAGCAAGAGGATAAACTAACAAGATTTAATAGGAATAAATATAATTTTTCATTAAATATATGTATAAACAGTTGGTGTTACATTAATTAGTTTACAATAAATAAATAAAAACTCATAAGTTTTTTAATAATTGTCTAACACATCTAGCGTCAAGTCTATGTTTTGGATTATACGAGGTACATAGACAAGCTATTTTAATAGCGTCAATCATTCGTATCCATTTCCTATCAATTTTTTATCTATCATGCACAGTTCTGGGATCCTTAGAACAAGCTGCATCTTTTATCCAATCCGGGAGAGTCATCAACCACAGGTCATCAATCGGAAACTTTCCGGTCACCAGAACTGCTAGTATTACTCCATAACTAAACATGTCACATT